>VXAX01005453.1:643505-688219 GCA_013399835.1 Leptocoma aspasia | reverse complement strand
TCCCCTCCCCTCCCCTCAGTATGACAAACAATAGTTTTGGCAATGATCATTGCTTTCATTGTTTTGCTAAGAAAGAAGAAATAAGAAAGGAAGGAGAGGAGAGAAATTATGTGCCAAAACCTTCAATTATTATCTCAAAAGAATTTGAGCCCCCTTCTAGTGTAGTGCATCCTTGTCCCAGTGCTTGTGCTGTTTCTCTGGCTTTCTTCTCTTAGAGCCATCAGTAGCCAAAAAAATTGTATTCAGGAAAGGCAATTACAACATGATCTGTGTAAGCTTAATACCGATTGCTTCTGCCTCCCTCCCCCACCCTTGCATCCTCCACCACCTATAAATATGGCAAGCTAAAGTATTAGGGATAACTGAAAAAGTTCAGACAGACATGCCTGTGTCTATTAGTCATCATTCATGCATTGTACCAAAATAACCTGCAATAGATGCCGTCTTGTTTCTTGCTAGAGAGTGCTGTTGAGTTCTTGCATTCACAATAAATCTGTTTGGAAGACTGCCCTTAAAGAGTTGCCATGGTGATTATTTTGGTACCATAAAGTAGAAGAAGATAAAGTACTTACTAGCCCTATCCAAAATCTTGTCTTTTGGATAGAAAAAAGAAAAAAAAGAAATCAGCAGATGGCATTTGTCAGAAATTCAACATTCTGATTATTACTGATGCTGTGTTTTTGGAGGAATTCTCCAAAAGGAGAATGCACGGGGTGAGGGGAAAGGAATGGAACAAAAATATGACGTCGATATATCTGAAATCCCTTTAACTTGCACTATTACAACAGTTTAGGAATAGTTGAAACAGTAGGTGTTAAGTAATAAAAATCTTCGAAAGAGTCTCCTTCCAGACTATTTACTAAATACTTAACATACTGTAAGCCGAAGAAGAGGAAATTGTGATTTCCTTGTGAAAACATTACAGACTTCCAAATGGTTAATTATAGCTCCCTTTTGCACCTTTCTTATGATGGAATCTCAATGGGAATGTGAGAAATGTCCCAAAGAAATCCATGGATCAGTCTTTCTACTTTGCATAGTAGAGGCACATGAATGCAGCTCTTCAAATTTCACAGTGTATTTGGTGTGACTGTAATGGAAAAGGTAAATTTAGGTGGATTTAGTGAAATAAGTGCACCATTTAACTTCAGTAAAAAAAAAAAAAGGCCATCAGGTTAGCTGCTCAAACACTTATTTGCTGAATTCTCCAGTCAATCTAGGGTCTGTGTATGGATTATGCACAGATTTAAATTCCAAAGTATGGCATCAAGCTTGGACAAGTATGTGTGCAAGCATGCACCAGGACATGATGCTGGGTGTCTGCAGAGTGTCAAGGAGCAAGAGCTGGTCCCACCAGCACAGCACCCACACCAGCTTGTTTCCTAAAGGCAGCACAGCTGCATCAGGTGGGAGAGATGTGTCCCAGGCAGGGGGCTGTGCTGACAGGTCTACAAAGCTCCTCATATTTGGAGTTAGCTCAGGTACTACAGCAGGAGGCTTCCTCACATGATTTAGGGGAGTTGCAATGTGTCGTACGACTTTCTTCATTCACAAGCTCTACTTCTGCTCCTTTTAGCTGTCAGTTTTTCTCCACGGCAATAGAAGCCTCCACTTCTTCACATACAAAGAATCCAGAGTTTTGGTGAAAAACAGCTTTGTTTGCTTTAAACTTTATTTACTTAAAACGGTAAAATTGGCCCCTTCCTGGTGAAAGGTGCCAGCTGAACCACTCCAGGAACTGAAACTCTTTATTCACTCTGGCACTCACTTGCAGCCCACTGGAGTCAATGACAAGCCTTTAATTGACCGGTTTGCTGGCTCCTGGGTCTGACCTTCCCAGGGCCAGCAGCAGCTGTGCAAACTCCCTTGCACTCCCTCCCTGAGCACCTCCGAGGGAGAGCTGGGTCCGAGCTCCAGGGAGCTGGCTCAACCCGAAATCCCACCCCAAAACTGCAGCTGCCGAGCAGCGATGGAAATTCACCGAGCCGCTAACTGGGGCTGCTTTCTTCCAAAGAAGCTGTGTTCAGGGCTAGGGGATAATGGAGTTTTTGCTGCCTCTGGCATCTCTGGTGTGTGTTCCCCATCTCTGCCTGGTTCCAAGTGGGGGGATGATGCCAGCAGGGCGAATGTGAGAACATTCGAGGCAGAACCCCTCTTGTCTTGGGATGAGACATGTTCAGCTGCCACTCAGGACAGCTGGTCACCACTGTCTTTGGAATTATGCTTGTTTCATAGTTTTCCATCTCTGTACTTAGTTTGGGGTTTTTTGCATTTTTACTGCCAAAAACAGGAACCTGAGTTATGGGGGAAATGCAAAAGGCAGAAAAAGAAAAAAAAAGAAAAAAAGACAAATTTTCACCCCTACCTCCAATTAGGGCACTTTTGGGGAGGGAGGGATTTGTTGAAAAATTTCAAGTAAAACTTTCACAGGACATGCTCTGTTAAGAAAGAAGAAAGCCCACAAAACCAAAACTCCACCAAATAAAACTCATAAAAGCGTAACCAAAACCAGCTTTACTGGCTTTAGTTTCCATTTCTGTATAGCTGCCAAGAAGATTTCAGAAATCACTTTTGGTCACTTTTGACCAACGAAGTTTAGCTTCAGGTTAGTGACTGGTCATAAGGACCCTTCTGCACCATATACTTAATTAAATATCCAGGCCCTGTTAGCATCTTCTCTCCTTGCAGATCTGAAGAGTTTCCCAACACTCCTCAGCAAAACTGGTGATGACTCTTCACAGATAAAGGATAGAAAAAGTGGGGATCTGTCAGCAGAAAAGGCACAGATTAAGAGTATTGTGACACAATAGGAAGCTCAAAAGGTCAGCTGAGGACTGCATTGTAAGTGTGAATTTGAAGGTAATTCAAATATATTGCACAGTTAGTAGGAGATTTAAAAAAGTAGAGAAAGAGGAAAATTGAAATAATTTTATTCAGTTTGTTCTTTTAATGGGAAGAGAAATTGCAAAGAGGTAGCATGTGCTAATAATTTATTGTTCAAAAGTTTTGAGCAGCCCCACATCACCTGTAAAGACAATGATTAAGCACTGTGTACGTGGTTAAAATTTCCTGCTATAGTAAGAATGTCATGTGTGAAAGTTTAGTTTCACCATAACTCTTGAAATATTTACTGACATGTAAAAAAACCCTCTCTGCCTCATGTTATTACCACCAAGGTTTCCCCGAGGAATAAGTTTGTTTTAATTATTGGCTTACAACAGATGTTAGAATGAATAATAGAATATTAACCTGGACAATTTTGGGGTGGAAAATCTGAACTGGTGCACTAGAAGTTCCAGGAAAGAGTAATTGCAGAGCTCAAAAAAGTAAGAGAAAAAAGGAAAATCTGTGGCACTGTAGAATAAGCACACTCCATGGGCGCTTTCATTCAAGGCAGGGTGTAAGTGTTAAGCCACCTGGAGCCCTGGTTCAAAGTTACCTGAAATTATAGGAAGTACTCTGTGGACTGGGATGGGAGACATGACAAGTCCAGTTCTAGAGGGCTCACACGTTACCCTTCATTTGAGGTACCGTGGAACAACATTTGGCAAGAGGCTGTAGAAGTTGGAGGCCTGGGGAGCAAGATGCTGAGTGAAAGCCTAGGCTAGACAGCAGCAGTGTTTGCTTATCTGACATCTCTTTCTTTATTGTATCTATAATTTGGATGGACTGATGAAAGCAAGCCTGGGTCTGCTGCTTCTCTGCTAGGTGCTATTCGTCTAGTAAAGCCTTACCTTCAAGTTCTTAGAATCCTGCACTAAATTATCAGTGTGTTCACTTTTGCCTTTGTCAGTCTTATTTCCTCATTTCTTGATGTAATGAGTTGTCTAATTACTGCAACATCAATTCCTTCAGCAACTTCAAATAATTACATCTGTGTATTTCAATGACATCCTGAAGAGTTTGGGGGAGGTTTGCTTCAGGCTCAAAAGCATCAGGTGCCTCCTGAAACATACACTTTCTGCCAAGATCTCCCTTCTTCCCTACTTTCTGAAACATCTAGAAACAAATATATGTCAGTTCTAATTAAAACAATCACCCAAGTACTGGATCTGACTCAGGGATTATCATTGTAATTTTAAGAGCTGCTTTCTCTGCACAGTTGTATGAAGTGTCACATTTTGTTTGTATTCTTCATGTTTCAGTGATACCATATTTCAGTTTTTTCTTACCTTCATTTTCAAAAAAGTTATACAGTTTCTCTTGCTGCATTTATATATACTCAAAGGAGAAACAAAAGTAGCAATAAACCAGAAAAGTTTCCGGTGTTCTGTTACCACATTGGTATTGTCTGCGACGTGTTTCCTCTTGCTTAATGCATAAGCAGAGCTGCAGTCCTGCCTGGCTCTCACTGAGCCAGGGAAGGGACAGAGGGAGCTGTAGGAATAGCAGTGGAAGGGGGACACCACACTGGTCTCTAAGACCAGCTCTTGAAACATAGTTTCAAGACACTGCCTTTCCAGAGCAGTGTCAGTATGGAATGAGAACGCAGGCTGCTGTCCCCGTATCCTGTATGACCACCCGGCATTAGTAGAGAAACAGCACAGTAGGCAGGCAGGCTCCCACCCCAAAACAAGCAGCCACAAACCATCTGATAAACATGACAGAATTCACCCTTCCAAGATTCACATGTGCCAGCCACCTAAATTTTGAAGCATAAGAGAGAATTCTAGGGTGGATTCATCTCATCGTATTAAAGCCATGTAAAATAATTCAGGTAATTTATGTCACAGAAACCCCTTTCTCCCTCCTCCCAGAAATAAAAGCTTACATGTTGTAAGGTTCATTTTATCTCTGGTAAGGGCATTTGGAAAAAAAGCTCATGCTCTTGGTAGAGAGGACACTTGAGGGAAGAAAGTCAGTGATGTAAATGTACCTAACTGCACAGTCAGAAGACTTCACTTACAATAACCTTGGGGCCTTCTTAGCAGAACATTGCACAGGGATGTGGGTGGAGATTTTTTTAAACATTAATGCTCTCTGGCATATGTTCTAAATAAATGAGCAGAATAAAAAAGCATGGAAAAATATTTCGTACTGGGATTATTAATCTCTGTGGTATTCAGCCACTTCTTAGCAACAAATATTCCCCTGAGGAATTATTTCAATCAGAACTCACATCTTGGTCTTCAAGTCCTTTTGGGCATATTTGAATTACATTTGGTGCATGAAATATATTTTGGGGCATAACCATTGGGCAGTTTGGAAAAAGACCTTGGGGATAGTGTTGTACATAGGCTGTGAGCAGATAAATTGCATTTAAAATCATCCACTTGGAATTCCAGTGTTCTTGAGGTAGTGGCTGCTTGAGATCAGCATGAAACATCTCCTGGCTGAACACATGCAAACATGTTATTGGGTGCCCGGTATCCATCCTTAATCACACTAAAATCAGTGATTAAGAAAGTTATGGAGAAGCTTAATGATTGCAAGATTAGGTTATTTCATCAATACTTCAGAGATTGTAATGAATTTTTTTTTTTCATGGGAAGCAAGAGTATATTTTTTTCTTCTAAAGGATGTCATCAACTTGAGAAGGTTACTTCATCCTGCAGAATTGTACAAAAGGCTGCACTGAAGATAAGGAGGGGTTTTATAAATAGTTTTTAACTACACGTTTGGATAGTAACTTGGAAATTGCATATTCAGTGCTCACTCCAGTGGTCATTTATCAGAAAACTACCAAGACCCTGTGGCAATTCAGCACATTATGGGGTAATCCTGCATAGAAAAGTCAAAGTGGATGATGCAAGGAATAAGTAAGCTCCAAAAAGCCCCTTAAACCTCACACTTCTTTTCTGGCATTTAAGAACAAAACCTGTGTAAACAATGAAGATTGGGGTTGCTTGCCATCATTACTGCTTCTGTTCCATTTCTGTGGAAGCAACCTTAGAGCTGTAATAATTTGATTAGCAGCATAACACCTGCAATACCTATATTATTTGTAGGTATACTGAAAGAGGGACATTTGGAAGGTCAAATGTAGCCATGTGGAAATATTGCTGCGAGCCCAACCTTTTGCTGCTGCCAGGCTTGGTTCCTGCACTGAGCTTTCCACATCTGGATCAAAGAAACCAAGCATGAATATTTTTCCCCTTAGAGCAACGTCATGCCAGATCTTTGACACAAAGCCAGAATGGTGTACGTATTCAGAAGTTCATAATGGCCACAATCCACAGAGACTGCAAATGGGCCCCTAATCTCACCTAACTTGCAGGTATATTTACATTGCAGACACACCTGAACCAGTCATCTAGTTCCTCATTTTAGCCAGGGGGAAAAAAAAAATTAGCATTTCTGTTGCACCATTTTTTTGGAATTAAATGAATTATGAGCTTTTAGTTCTCTCGTGCTGGAAGACCCCAAAGGGAATTTCTTTATAGTCCTCTGAGACCACGTGGGATTGACTGGAGCCAGAGACCCACATGTAGACCCAGTCTCACCATTCTGACACAGAATTATCCTGTCTAAGTGCAGACATCTGACAAAAGAACCTGAGTTCAGACTACCATTCTTCAGAAGCCATCAAAGACTGATACCTTCTGTAGGATTTTAATATGAGAGTAAATAGGAGACAAGATGGAGGATTTTGGGTGTTGTCTCATCTTTCTTTTTCTTCTTCTACTCCATTTTCTGTAGTACTAGTGGCACAAGCTTATTGGTTAGAGAAAGTAGTGGCATAGGTGCTATGTGAATAGATTAATAGAAGTTATTGGTAGAAAAGTAGAAATAAAGTACGTGTTAGAAAGCAATTGGATTAGATACCTTTAAAAAGCCTTGATTTTGGGTGCTTGCGCTCCATTTTGTGCTTTGTTTCTTGTATGCTAAGTCTGGTGTGCAGACGGCGTATCAAATTCAAGATAAGAAAAGAATAAATAGACCGAAGCCAGAGAAAATCTTGCTCGTTCTTCATCCTTGCAAAAGAACTCACCAAGGGAACCTCCTACAAGGGCCCAGGGGGTAGGTTCTCAGCCTTGCCGGGTCCCCCGAAAACCCGACACCTTCCAAGATCAAGACACTATGTTGGACACAACTATTCCTATCAATTACTCCCAGTCACCCCACTGAGCTTCTGTGGAAATTTGTAGACCAGAGGCGTATAGAGGCCTCCCATCATAAAAAATATGGTGCTGTTACTGCTGCCATACCTTCTACTGTGTGCTCCTTCACCAGCCCTGAGCCATTGAGCTGCATCTGCTGTCACAATCTGCCCAGCTTTCTTCACCTCCCACAGTGGCCGTCGGGTTCTGGGCATCTCACCAGGGGCTCGCCCGACACGTGCAGCAGGAGGTAAAGGCAGCAGACCACTCCATCCACCTCAGCACACCACTCAAGATCGCGTTTCCTGGGTAATCTCTATTGTTTTATCCATTTGGTAACTAATTTTCATTGTGTATGCCAAGTTTCAGAGGCCAGTTAAACATTTGGCAACACTAAACAATCAGCAGATTTTCATTTACGTAGCAGTAGTCTTTTGGCAATCACATTGATTTGCAGAAGAACACTTCTTTGAGGTTTATTGGTATTACATATATTTCAGACATTTCCTAAAATAAATACAAATCCATTGCTAGAGAGAGCATTAACAATAATATTCAGTCATTGCTTCTCAATATCTATTTCCTGCACCTGCAAAGTCTCCATTAGTCTGCCAGCAGTACTAACAACTATTTTACTTCACTGTGCCTGTCCTAGAATTAAATAAGCAAATAAGAGGTAGAAATGTCAAATAAGGCCTTGGAAGACATTAATTTTTGTAGTATCTTTTCACATTCTGTGGGGAGATAAAGATTGTTGTTCAGTCAGTGTTTCAGAATCAGCTCACATTTTGGTCTCCTCTAAGAATAGTAGAGGAATCTATTTTGATTTCAACATCTGCTAGGCCAATGAATGGGACATTTTCCATATCTGAGATATTTTAAATAATGCAAAAGTTTATGTGTTAAATTCTGCGTGTTATTCAGTTTACAACTGTTAGAATTGATAGGTTAAAAATCCTGATTCTTCTGTGGAAAATTCTCACCAAATAAGGCATAAAAGGGAGGAAAGAATGAAATGCTGTTTTGTAAATATCCTTCTCTGGTTCTCTTGTAGTTTGCTACCTGGAATCTAATTTAAAATATGTAAATACGGTAAAATGTAACTTTAATCATAATTATCAGTCACTGGGTCTGGACTGCATAGCACACAAAGACCATTTTAAAGACAAAGTATCTAGCACTTCCCTAGCAGGTCTAATCCTTCATATCAGAGAAGGTGGAGGGGACTTGTTATTTTGATGAGGAGCATTTTTTATCAGGAGCAGTTCACAATGGAGAGGAAGACAGGCTTTCTTGCTTTCCCTGCATTTTTCTTCATTTCTTTTGTTTTCTTTAAAATTAAACTCTAGTAAACTTAATTTTTAAATGAAAAAACCCATTTGTCTAAAGAAAAATCTAAGTATAATTCAAAAGCTTTGAACTGAACTGTCATTTCTTTTTGAAAGAAAACAATGTAATGAATTTTACACAGATGTTTCAATTAACTTGGATAGATATTTCTTAAAGGAAAAACATCCCCTCCACATTCTACTGTTAGAAACAGGCTTTGCTGTCACTACAAGCTGTTTACTGTTCTTGGTGCAGAAAGGGATCTCTGCCCTGATCTTTGCTTCTGTGGCAAGAGGCTACAGAGGTGAGCCTTCTCCACTCCTAAATACAAGATCATTGCTGAGGGTGTCTGTCAGATCGTATCCTTTCCTTTTTCATACATTTGTGCTCAACCTGGGCACAAAATCATCTTTTCCCCACTTGTACCCCTTGCCCAAGGAAGCAGACAGGAAAAAGGGAATGTTTCCAACTAAAGATGTTGCTGCCCACCAGGGTTGAGTGCCTGTTTTCTCAAAGTGCAGGAATAGGAAGGTGACCATGGGGGAAATTACCCGGTACACTTAGTAAGTGGCAGGTTAAAGGCAGCAGAAGAAATGACTGTTTCACACATCAGAGAATCATTATGGAATGTATTGCCACTGGATATTGGAGAGGGAGGAAGAGAAAAAATAATTCAAAGGGAGATTAAAACAAGTTCACTGGCAGCCTATACAGCTATCATATGCTAAAGCGCAGAGACAACATCTGACTCCAGAAGCCCCCACATTCCTGGTTTCCCAGCAAGCCACTGAAAAGTGTCTCTGTAATTGCCTTGCTCTGCTTCTCTTCCTCTAAACCTCTGCTGCAGGCCACTGTCAGAAAGGCGTGTTGGGCTGGCTGGACTTTGGCTGTGGCCCGCTGCAGCAGTTCTCGTGGCATTCGCTGAGGGGACGAGGCTATCGCATCCCTCACACCAGCCACGGAAGCTGACAAGGTGCAGAAAGGAGAGCCCTAATTAATAGTGATGCAAGAGCAGCTCTGCAGGCACTGCGCCTCCCCAAGACGTGACAACTCCCAGGGCTGGCACGGCAGCGATAGGGGCTCTACACCATCCCTAGAGCGTCGCTTGTTGCTTGATGCCATAGTTTAGTACTAAGTATGCAAGTGCATTTTCAACATAGCTGATGGCAGAAATTGCACTTCTAAGCTGTCTGGTGGATTTATATGCTTAAAGGATTATGAATTACTGCAAACCAGTACCATTTGCAATGTTTTGCTTTCTATTCTACAGATCCAATTACTTGAGGGCATATTTGATTGTATATGTAGTTAGAAAAGGGGTTTGCTCTGGGTATTTTACATTTTCATTACAGTAACTTAATACAGAGGCAGACCTCAATCTAGAGATTCATGCTAAACTTCAGCAGTATTACTTAACTGAGTAAAGTTAAGTATATGGGTAGGTAAAGAGGTAAAGAATTAAGCACAGACCTCAATAAACAGGCATCTCCAAGGTTGGAACCACACCACAAATAAACAAATCTGGAAGGATATAAACCACACTTAATCCTTCATTAATGACAGCAATTATTTGTGCCTGAGCACTCACACACAACCAGATTTGAGCAAACAATTTATGGGATAGGAAGCAGAATCTATTGTACATATTATTGTCCAAGTAAATATGAAAAGACTGCCAATTTTGCTTGAATACGCCACCTGATCTCATTGGGAGTTCAAAAGTGAAATGTGAAAATGTGAAATGCATTTGCACAGAGCTGCTCATTCTGGTGCTGATCTAGGAGGTGCACGTAGCATGGATCTTGCCATGGAGGTATGAATGAGGAAGGAACACACAGTGTGAGCCAGACCGCAGAGACTGAGACCGGAGGTATGGGAGAATGCACAGAGACCTCTGTTCTTCCTGCATTCCAGAGAGACTCAGACCTCAGACCTTATCTCAGGGATCAGTTGTCCAGTACCAATACCAACCCTGCGTGAAACTTTATGCCACAAGGAGGTATAAAGCCCAAAGGAGGGGCTTTCACTCTTCCCTAGTTTTCATGTTAGAACAGCACAGGGCAGGCCTGCCCAGGTAGAGTGAGCAGTGCAGTGAGCAGGATGTGCTCCAGTGTGTCCACCATGGGTTAAGAACAAATGAAACGGGCAGGTATGGCTCACACAAATTTTCAATTGTTTTGAACAATTGCATTAATTTTCACTGAGGAAAAACCCATCCAAAACCACACAGAGGAGAAGGAGCCCTTCTAGACTCCCAGTAAGACCTTCATTATGAAGGTTCATAATGAACCTTTAGGGCTCATTAAGGACCAAGTTTTTCCAAGCTACCATTTACTACCTCTTGGAAAAACTATTATGTGGCACTAGTGAGACAATTCTCACACAACAAGCACAAGGGGATATTTTGTCTAATTGTGAGCAAGCAGAGCCATAGAGAAGCATTTTGGTACCTATACCACCCTTCTTTTGTATTCCCAGGAAAGACCATCAGCACTTCATTTGGCTACTTAGACCACCTGTACCTCTTTCCTGACCTGCAGAAGCCTCTGCCCAGCAGGTTCTTATTTTATTTACTTCAGCCTGACAGCTATTCAGAGTATCTGTCTCTCTTCACCAGCCATTCATCCAGCTCTGTAAACAGCTGCAGCATAAATAAGTAATGGGTGGTTATAGAGAAGACAGATTATTTTTGGAGATGCATAGTGATAAGACAAAAGGCAATGGACACCAGTTGCAACAAGGGAAATTTCAACTAGATTTAAGAAAAAAAGTCTGTGTGATGAGAGGAGTCAAGCACTGGATCAGGTAGCCTAGAAAGGATGTAGAACCTCAATCCTTGGAGAGGTTCAAATACCCACTGGACAAGGCCTTAAACAACCTGCTCTATTTTTGGAAACAGTCCTGCTAAAGTTGGGTGTTGGACAAGAGACCTCCAGAGGTTCCCCTCTTCCTAAGTGATTCTGTAATGCCAGTAAACCTGCATCAAATAAATGCATCTTTGCAATTAATTACCAAAGGAGACATTGTCTTATTAAAAGGGAAAAAAAAGTTAATGGAACAAGTTGATGTCCTTTATAGAGTACAGAAAAGGCCATACAATTAGGGTGAACACCATTTTTAATGAGGAGGAGGAATAATATTAACACAGAGCTGCAATTACAAAGCATAATAGTGTTCTTCTGAGAGCCCAGGGTAAGGCTGTGCTTGTAGTTCTTTAGGCATGGAGGTATAATATGGGTGCATGGAAACTGCACTATACATGTAGTAAGGGTTTTCATTACTTTTGTGAAAGTAGGCATTCTTTTGCATATGTTCCCACTCCCAACCTAATATCCATTTGCTGCAGACTGCAACTTCATGCTTTTCACCACTGAATTAGCCAAAAGTCTGGCCGTTAGGTAGAGAAAGCACTTTAAACACAGTCTGTCCAGATTATTCATACTTGAAGAATGTAAAATCAGAAAAAATAGCAAGGCACCAGACTGTAAGTTCAGGTGTAATTTTCCTTCACTGGTTATGTTTCAGATAGAGCTTGGTCACTGACTCCCTATCCATTGTGTCTGACCAAAACTGATTTACATCACTTCAAAATTACAGTGCCTAACTTCCCTCTCATGATCCTGCAGTACTACTACTACTACTACAGTTTTTACCTCCTCCCCTACCTGACGCATCATCTCTATTTTTTTGTCTAAAAGGTTTCAGTGCAGAGTGACAAGCACGGGTTCAAAACCATTCCAGCCCAGGAAAGGAGCAGGGAAGGTCTCAACCCCTGTGCACAGTGTCTGCTCCGCATAGCAGAATCAGTAATGTGGAGGGAAATAAATGAGAGATTTCCCATTACTTAAAGAGGAATTTCTAGTTTGCTAGGATCAGTCCCTGTTGATTAGATATAAAATGCAGATACTGAAAGACACTACCTCCTACTTCCAAAAACTGCAGGAATTCTTAAGATATAGAGTGCCACAAAAAGCAAGAACAAAAATCAAGGGTTTGTGCACAACTTACTTGCTAAATCTACAGCAACTGGGAACACTGCCAGACCAAACTGCTCCAATGAAGAGAGGCATTTGCCACAACAAACATTCCACTCCACATCCTGGATCACACAGTTTTAAAAAGACATATTTGAGCAGCAAATAAAATGCAATGACGATATCAAATTTAACATCAGAGAGGAATCTTTTAGTATCTGCCAGTCCTTTGAGTATCAAATAGAGGGGGGAAAAAAATCAGAGAAGCTAAGACTCTGCTTTTTGCTTTCCACTGTTTATGATGAAATGACTTATTCAGAGGACAGATACTGTGAATATGTGAGCTATGCTATGACCAGCTGGCCTATTTTGGATTTCAGCCGCAATACACAGATGGAAAGTATGTTTCTAGATTGCATGATTTCTTTCTAAAATCTGCTTTTTTTTTTTTTTTTTAATCAGCAATTACTGAGGTTACAGAGAAAGTGTGGCTTCCTTTGAAGCTTAAGCAGAGTTCAAAGATCATTCAAACACCATTTTCTGAATGTTTTTCTGGAGATCTGCTCATCTTTTGTAATCCCACCACTGAAATCTCAGACAGGTGACAGAAATTATATGTTATTTCACAGTTTGCCCTATGGAAAAGGCATGAAAAAAAAGTCAAACGATTTGACAGAGAAATATGAAAGCTACCATGTGTATTTGCTGTCTCTGTCAACATGAGCTGCATTCAGTTTGAGCAGGAGTCTTTCATTATCAACACCTCAAGAAATATAAGGAACTGGAGAAAACAGAAAGTAGGACCATTCTAGGTGCCTTGCAGCACTGCTAGAGTCAAGTTGTCAAAAGCAATCTCCCTTCCTTTGCAAGAACGATTTGCATACAAAACTGCAAAGGCTGAATCAGTCCTCTCTTCTTGCTTAGAATGCTGCAAGGCAACATTTCTGGATTAACTTCCATTAATCATTCCTAGATCTCAGCTTTTTTCTTTCTCTTAAATCCATAGACAAAAACCTCACAAACTCACTCAGACTGATGTCTTATTTCAGATTACAATTGCTATATCAATTCCCTATTTAGGACCGGTATATTTTACTTTAATGTTTGTAGGGACATATTATCAAGTAGGTCTAGTCCTTCCAAAATGTAGTGCCCACACACAGCTAAACCAGGATCCTATATGTGGTGGGAAAAGGAATGGTTCCAGGCATACCCATACAGCCAGCTGATTTCTACTCTCTCTCTATTAGCAGATGAACATTATAAAGCTTTTTAAAACTGGGAAATACAGCTTCCTAAAACCAAAGCACTATCTTTCCTAGGAGCCCTCTGGAAATCCCAAAGGTGACAATTGTCCCATAATCTGTATGTGAAGGAATCTGAAGCTCAAGATTTTATGTTTTCCCTGCTTAGGGAAGTCAAAGAGACAGCTCAGGCTTCAGCAAATGAAGACTAGGTCTGGTTATAAATAATTTCTTCTGGAACTGGCCTCCACTTAGATTCAGTTCAGGCTTTGTTACAGTGGACAGGTAACAGTTGTTAAAGCAGGATTTTATTCCAAGACCTGAAGGTGTACTAAGGGCAGACACTTGCTGGTGAAACAAGCACATAAATAACATTATTTTATTTTAGAAGGAGAAAAAATCCCCAGCAACTCCTGGACTTCCCCCATTCTCCCCCTCCCCACACGCAAAGCATTTTACAGCCATAGTATTTTTATTCACCCATAAACAAATCAGTGGTTTAGCTCTCTTCTTGTACTGACAGGAAATGGTCTTCTGTGACCTGGAAAACTCAGCAAGTTTCTGAACAGAAACAACTGTATTTCTGGGCTGATTTCTTTACTTATTCTTTAAGAGAAGCTTACAAGTGTATTTTTGCCGAAGACCTTGGCACTCTCTTCAAGAAAAAAAAATCCACATTGTAAAAATAATATTTTTGGGAACCACAAAATCATCTCTATTTAGCTTCATAATAAGCCATTTTCTCTTTCTTTACAGATTGACTGTAAGACAAAGAAACCTTGTGTAAGTAAACCTGTGCTGGAATGTTTTGCTATGCACCCTGTTCATGTATTTTCACTGATCTATTACTGAGCAAAGGTAGCAAGTGACCTAAAGAAAACAACAAAAAAACCCCACAGTGCCATATGATAAAAAAATATCTTCTTTATGTGTTCCACAATAATGTGTTGCAATATTCCCAAAATGGCAGCTGCCCCTTTGGACAGCTCTCTAAAGAGGGGAAGACAGTATAGCCACAGCCACAAAAAACAAATATATTTGATTAAATCACATACCAAAGAGTACCTTTCCTGTTCAATCAGATTCAACTCTGTTGAAATAATATGACAGAATTTTTGCCTCATGTAGATGCAAATAGGCAGTGTTCCAGATATCTCCACTGAGAATATCATTTTAAAACTAGGCAAACGAACAAAAAGAAAGGCTCTTGAATAGTTTTAATTTTCTAGAATTTGCCAAGGCTGCTTACTGCTAGGCTACTCTCCCTGCAGCACTATTTTGTTGGACAGAGAGCCCAAGCCCCCTAGATTCTTCAAGTCTTCTGCCTTGTAAGCATTACGCTCTTAGAATGGGCTACAATACACAATTATTTGAAACGTCAGAACAGAACAAAACAATTGACATCTAGAGTATCAGGTATCAACTTCTCAAAGCAAGCCATTTGTAACTAACCCTTAGAAGGGAAAGCTCAGAGGAAAATTATCTTTTAAAGCATACAATCTGAGGAATTTTTCTTTAATTCATTCAGCTTTGTAATTCAAATATTCTTTAATTCATTTCAGAAGAGTTAAGAGAGCCCTACTATGAAGAGGAACAGTTTCTCAGAAGAGTAACTCTTCCATCAGATTCTTTTTCCCACACTAACTTATGGACGTATCTGTTAATTTTTATACTTTCAATTATTTTTAAGCTTCTCAGCAAAACACTTAGAAGTGCTAGAGGTGTAATACTGTAATGATTTTTCCTAAAGTTAGTCCAGTAACTCTAATGTTTTGAGGAGTATTAGAGGTCAAGGTAGACTGAGACAGGTTATATTTTCCTTATGGATCTTCAGCATAGCTGCCTTTAAATTTTGAGTCAACAATAAGCAAGAGACCCCATTAATGGCCAGGGCCCTATTTCTGAGTCCTCTTTGGTCAGGTACATAGAGGAGCACTCCAGCATGTAAGAAAAATGAATAGATTCTC
This sequence comes from Leptocoma aspasia, assembly GCA_013399835.1. NCBI lineage: Eukaryota > Metazoa > Chordata > Aves > Passeriformes > Nectariniidae > Leptocoma > Leptocoma aspasia. The sequence continues at coordinate 672,665 of VXAX01005453.1, read as the reverse complement.
CTAGTTTCCAGTACCATATCAGTAGGTATTTGAGGTATTTACCTTCCTAGGACTCAAGTACCAAGGAAGGATTTGAGTCAGTGTGTAATATTCATCCCAGGTGTACAGTCGCCTGTGGACTTCTTACACATAAGGTTAAATAAATGGATATAAAAAGAGGAAAGGGACAAAGAAATTAAGTCAAGAGCGCAAGACATGCATTTCACACTGATGAAAGAGTGACGTGTGTTTGCTCTCATCTCTGTATAAGGTGCTTGGCAGCTATGGTAAGTCACTGGGAAAGTCTTCAATATCAACTCTACCATTTCTCCATCTATGGAAAATAAGACTATTAGTCATATTTTAGTCTATTAATCCTGCTGTCATCATACTGTAAATTAACCTGGAACTGATATGAACTGAGGTGGTGTTTTTTTTGGGTTTTTTTTCCCCGTGAAATAAATTTTTAATATTTTAAAATATTCCCTTTCCAGGTAGTTCTTTCATTTATGGTAATTCAAACACAACATAAACTTGACAACCAGTGCTTGCACAATGCTTGAGTCTTAGAACCCAGCAGGCTGGGAGACCCCCCAGACTGTTCTGTGTGCAGCACAGAACACTGGATGCATGCCAGATCTTGCTCCCAAGGGCTCCCTTTTTGACCCTCACACCCACATCTCTCCAGCCTCAGGCCGATGTGCTCTCGAGGGGCCGATGCCCTTTCCTTGCAGGGATACCGCAGCCCTGGAGCCGGCTCTCCCCCGTGCCAGTCAGAAGGTGGCACCATGGAGATACGGATGTCCCCGGGCGGCTGGGCTCCTCCCCTCCTGTTTGGTGCCAAAGCGAAACATCAGTTACATGTTAATTTTTCAGTAGGATCATAAAACACTAATCCCAGTTGCTGGTTGGATGCACTATCAGCAAGACGGCGTCTCTCATGAAACAAAAGGAAGAAAATATGCTGTACCTGCCTTTCAGTACTGGGTGGCCAAAGCTGAGTGATTTATTCTCTGTCATGTTGAGAACAAAAGTTGAAGATATTCATATTCTGTGTAGCAAAAAAAAAAAAAAGACAGCATAGAGAAAGCAGAAACCAGGTCAGGTTAGTAAGAACAACCATAAAAAATCGTTTAAGTGCATACAGTTAAAATTAGAAATGCCTGCGTGAGATATGAGTAATGTCTTGTTATATTTTCTGTGAACTATATCAGTGCAAAGCAGATGATCAGAAAAGTTTCAGTCTGGTTGCTGGAGAATAATTAATGAAATGGGTAAATGAGACTGAGAACAGCAGCATGTTTCATTTCTTGTCTTTTTTTTTTTCTTCTTTACTCTTCACAGCTGCAACCCAATGGCTAACAGATCAGAGACAAAGACTAAAACAGGTTACTAGAGCAGATTTGACAGAATATATTTGGTAGTTGTCAGATCAGCTATGCCAAAAAGCATCCACTGTGGACTACTCTGGGTCAGGTATCTGTCACAAAAAGATTTGGTATTATTTTTGAGAACCCAAAGAAGTGAGGGAAATGCCAGAAACTGAAAAATACAAATTCCTCATTTAATTTCTGAAGGGAGAAGGTGGTGGTGGTTGGTGGTATGGTAGAAATCACAGACTTACCTTTGCTTCTGTTTTCAGAATAAAAATCTCATTCAAAAGGAAAAAGAAGGAAATGTGGTATCTTAGTGGTTTAGTAATTAATATTAATTTTGTAGGTAGAATGATGAGTTGTGCTAAGAACAAATCTGCAGTAAATATCTCTTGGACCACTTAGTATTCAATATTTTTATTAGAGATATAGAAGATGAACTGGAGAACCTGCAAACTTAAAAAACACACAACACAAAAATGGGAATGACTGCAAAAATGGAGAAATGCAGGCTTGGAATACAAACAATCTTGACAAAATGGAGGAATGCCTAGGAAAAAAAAAGACTGGCTGCAGTTCATTTAGAACAACCACAAGTATTTATATTGATTAGGAAGACAAAGGGCATAAAAATGGAGGGAGAATACCTGGCTAAGCAGGGGTTTTGCAGAAATGGATCTAGGTATTATAAGAAATCACCAGTTGAATTATGTGTCAAAAATGTAATGCCATTCTGAAAATGGCAAATCATAAAAAGATAACTATGAAGAAAAATGAAAATAATTGAACCTTTTGAGAGATGAAGCATATTTGACTATGGTTGAAAACAGATAGCAGTGGGGGTCTTCCAACTGAGAATGTGTGAACATATTTTATTCTTGAAAGAAAAGTCAAATAACAAGGGAAATATGAAACAAACCAGACCAAAATAGGATAAATGTATGATATCAATTGCTTTTTTTAAGGGAATTTAACCAATGGCAATTTCATTCTAATGCTGTATATCAGAGGTTAATATCTGAGTAAAGATAGTTAAACTGGCTTTTTATTATTGAATTATAATCACTTGAGCAATTATAAAAACAGGTGCTGCTGATTGAAATAAATTATTCCTTCACCTGATCACTATACAGCTGATAAGAACTCAAGATTGCTGCACAAGTACTCTTTTATTTGTGCTGAAGCCTTCTTCAAAGGCATTTATTAAGCCAAGATGCTCTGGAAAGAAATTCCACTGAAGGACAAGGGCAAAGATTAAAATCTTCTAAGAAAGAGTGTGCAGGCTGTGGTGTCTGCAGATCTTGATTTGATCATTAAGTAGCCTTGATAGTTAGTTGACTGTTGAAGTGTTTTCAATGTGTCTACAAGAATTTTCTCAGGCTTCTAGACCTATCATTTAATCCTAAATCCTTCAGTCTATGAAGCTTGCAAGAGTACAGTGCAATAGTATGTTTAATGGCTCAGCTAAACACAAGTTAAAGTAGTAGATAGTATGTATTTGGTTTAGCTTAGCAATAAGATGCCTGGAAAAACACCAGGGGGTTCAGCAGAAATATTTTCCACAAGCAGCTGGAAAATAAGCTTGCCTGCAAACCCAGTGGATATAGCTGCTGCTCTAAAATGAAATACCAGTACATTGTATGAAGCAGCAGGCATTATCTGAAATACTTTAATGGGATCGATGTGATTCTGTATAGGTTATAATAAGTAAAATGCCTACTCTGAGATGGTTTATCTGCCATGTAATGGGTGCTCATTTTGATTTCCCCTTTGACAGAACATTCCCTGAACCTTTTTCTAAACTGGGGTAATTTAAAATTTTAATGTGGACTCTCAATCATTCTTTCTCATTGATCATTTCTCTATCCAGCACAAAGTTTCACATATTTGTCTCACAACTGTAAGCAATGTTATATCTCATGTTAGGCATCACTGACTCAGCAGGCTGTGTATTCTGAATAAATTCATCTTTATATACTTCTGTGAAAGTCCAGTTTCCTCATTAATGCAGAAATCCTGTGCCTTTGGTGGCATAAGCATGCGTGGAAGTCAGCAGTTTGATTAATTGTGTTGTGAAGCTGAGATAAATACAGTATTTTGCAGTACTTAGATTTTTCAGCCTCTAAAATGTAAGCCTAGTTTTCACTCTGGCAAAATTTCCTTCTTCCTATTCGATCCAATTAGTTTGCAGATGGAACAGCTGTCCCAGCTTTATCAAGTACAGAATTCATAATAGGCTTTGTACAAGTTTTTACAGGAAGTCAAATGCAGAGTTATAGTTGTGGTGCTTTTATTGTGTTGTTTCATTCTGCCTTTGCTCACTGTTGTTTGAGTAGTACGACCTGAACATTTGCTCCAAATAAGGCTGTCATGGAGACAGTGCTAAGTTAGAAGTTAGCAAACGGTCTTAGCACAGTCTGTCTGTCCAGCTGCTTTGCCTTTTGTCACTGACAGAAAACTTTCTCCAGAGGCTACCGTAAATTCCTTTCTGAGTTGATGATCCATGTTGCGCAAAGAAGATTAATGCTTTTGGTACAAGCCAAAATATTCACTGCCAGATGTAAAAGAATAAGACAGCCTTTAGAGCAAAGTCTTTCCTCTGTTGAGAATTGCTTTTGGGCCTGTGTTTCATGAAGAGACCTTTCTGGTGGGTTTCTGAACTTCCTCTAACCCCACCTATGCAAAGAGGCTCCCAGGAAGATGTAGGCAGCTGCACACAGGTCTTTTAGAGAATCTTTTTTAAGTTCTCAAACAGCAATGGAATCATTAATGATAAGTATTACTAGACTTATTCAGTCTTACAAAGAATAAACCTTACAAAGAATAAACCTCCCAAAAGCAAAGTTGGCTGATCTTGTGATGAGAAACACAAAATATGCAGGGAACAGAAATGTAGAAATAATTGACTGATATCAGCAAAACAATTGATGGTGTTTCATGACAACTTCTCAAAACCTGCAACTGCAGCACTGGCATCACTGGCGTGCAGAATAAAAACTCCTTCTGAAAATCCAAGAAAATACATTTAAGGGCTTTGAATTCAACCACCAAAAACTGTGCTTTAGATAAGTTGTCTTTAAAGCATCAGTAACTTCGAAGAGAATATAAGGAAATCATTAACAGCAGATACAATTTAGAACAGTTTCTAAAAGTAGTGAAATAATTTATAAATGCAGTCAGTGCCTTAGTTACCTCAGAAAGGTTAAGATTTTTTCAAAGGCATTGACTTCTACAGATCATTTCTGGAAATAACTTTTTGCATGTATACTCTGTGTACACTATTTTTGCTAGTAAAAGCTTGAGCTGTTCTGGTTGCATGGATGAAATGGTATGTTTCTCTGTGATACCTGATTTAACATACATAAGTAAAGTTTTTGGGTAAAATTACTTTATTGAATTCCTGTGATGCATTTCTGTTTAATCCAGTGAATTGGCGAGTAAAAATAGAACAACATGAACACCCATCTGAATCACATATTCATTGAAATATTTCGATTATCCAACAATTTCAATCATATATCTCAAGGGTGAGAAAAGACAACTGCAATATTTGTGTGGAATTAGGAAAACCTGTCTCAACTTTTCAGAAAGGAAGAATATGGCATTTCTGATACTAATCTGGTTAAAAATGAGAGAAGCTAAGTAAAAAAAGATGTTTTGAGCCTTCAGAGAAATGTGGTGGTCTCAGGCCCCAATTTTTGAACCTCAAGCTGTCTATGAGGACAAAGGACCTGCTCAGACTATCTTTGCTGGTTGACATTTATTGCTACAAATTGATAAAAATCACCTTTGATTTAATAAGGTGCAGTTTCAGGCAGATTCTGTGACCACCAAGCTTTACCTGGGAATGTTCTAGCAGTGGGGTCCCAGCAGATGGCACATATCACCATCTTTCCACAGGACCCATTCCATCTGGCCCCTTCCAGTGAATGACTGACTCTTTTCCAGGTTCTGCTGCTTTATGTTAGTTCCCACAAAGAATTGCCTGAGCTAGAAAAGTCAATAAGAGTTTTCCAGCTTAAGCTGGCATTTTATGATGGTTATTTTTATATCTTTAAATACAAAAATAGTCAGTGGTGAAGTATTAAACTATTAAAAATTTGAAAAGCTAGTGTACACTCTTTTGTTAAAGAAAATTTTGATGATTCAGGCCATGTAACAGACTACATGTGAGTTCTAAATTCTGTTTTGTAAACAGTATCACATAAGGAGGAAAGCAAACTTTGACCATATCAGACTTAGATGTTCAATTCCAAAGTGTGAAAGAACAGCAAGAAAACTAAATCAAATGACTGTTGAAAATGGACACTAACGTTTCACCAAGGAGCTTCTCTTTAAAGAAGTTTTTTCCTTCTCAGTTCTTAGTTTTGAAGAAATTAAAGATGCCTGCTTTATATTTGGGCCTTCTAACTGTAGCTGAGTCATTGTACTATCTAAAGTACTTTTGGAAGAGGAACATCTATCTTTTTAAGAGCTGGTTAATGGGAGAAAAGGCAACTGCTTTTGGAACTACACATTTCCTCACGTGCCCCCTTAATGCTACAACACAACATCCAGAATTCTCATTTGCTATTATATTTATAGAGGGTGATTCTCATCCCACAAAAATGTGCATGTCATGTTTTTTTAGGGGTAGTCTGAAGTTCCTTTTGTGGCCATGGTCTTCAGGACCAGCTGTCCAAAGCTATAACCTGAGTGAGGGCAATCTGCATGGGTAAAATACAAAAAATCCAGAAAAAGCATATTTGAATTTCAGGGCTGGCCTGTGATCACTGAGCTACCAGACTTTTCTCCATATGAATGTACAATTTTAGAAAAAATCCCATCGTACTATAATTCACATTTTAGTGAAAAAATCTGTCCACTTAGGGAAGTTATTCAGCACCATTCAGAACAATCTAAAAAAAATTCCTCAAAACAACTGGTTTTGTAACTTCTTGATATTTCAGTATTTAAATTTATTAAAGTGAAGATAAATATAGTATTATAATCATTACCAAGCAGCAATCTCTTATAAAAAATCATAGACATTTTTCTAATATTTGGAACAGCTTATCTGTCAAAACTTTGAGTGTGCCAAGAGGCCTCAATGGCGCTGTCCAGCCTGGCCTGAAACTTTCATCCGCATCCTCGGCCCATGGGCTAAAGAGCTCCATGTAAACCCAAGCCCTGTTCTTCACTCCTTCCATAGGCACAGCTGGCTCCAGGGTCGGCCCTGGACCGTGCTGCGGCTTTGTTTCTGCAGGTTGTGTCTCCTGCCGGGACCTGGTTCAGGTTTCGCTGTAACAGCGCCTGTCCATGAACCTGTAACCAGCGCTCTGCTCAGCCCGGCCAGGCTGTGGGACTGCACGGTGCTCCCTGAGGGTGGCCACCATCACCCTTGCATTTTGCCTTTTCCTCCCTTGTGGCACAGCCTTGCTCTGGCTGCCTTCTGTGTTTCTTTCTGAAGAAGGAAGGGATTCCCTGCCAGACCGGGCCCTGGTGCCCTGCCCTGCATGTGTCCCTTGCCTTCAGGGCTCCTCAGTAACCTGGGTGCCAGCAGCAGCCCCAGACCAGCCCTGCTCACCCCATGTCCCAGTTCTGGCCAGGACAGAGCTCATTTTTGGGGTAGCCAGGAAGGGGCATGGCTGGCACCTGGAGGTTATTCTGTGCCACCTCATTACCAGAGGTGGGGAGGAGGGAGTCTCTTCTGGTTGAGTAAACGTGGCAGACGGAATGCCGGGGTGCTGCCGGTTCCAAGCCGGGGGGAGCAGCTGGGTAGTGCCGGTTCTGAGCCAGAAGGAACATTTGGCACCAGTGGCACCAGCTCCACGCTGGAGGAATGTTCAGGGTGGCACAGCTGTGGTCAGGTTGGGCTCTGCGGTGAGTATTTGGCACGTGAATCACGTGCTAAATCTCTTCTGTACGCTAGTTAGTTATTTACTACTTATTAGTTACTAATACTGGTACTATCCCTTTTCTTATCTCATTGCTGTTTCCCGTGAAGTGTTCTTACCTCAACTAATCTGTTTCCATCTGACCTTCACCTTTTGTGCCTCTAATTCCCCTCTCCAGCCCGATGCAGAGGGGAGAGGGAGGGTGAGCAAAAAAGCAACACATGGTTGGGAGAGTCTCAGTGGGAGCACTAAATTGGAGAGTAGCATTCCTAGACCACGACACCCTGCCTGGGCACTGTGGGATGGGAGCTCAGGCAGGGGCTGAACCAGGCAGGTTCTGGGGTGCCAGGGCCTGGGGCAGGGGTGTGCTGGGGACCCTCCAGGGACCAATATCCTGCCAATATGTATCTCCATGACAAAGGTTTTGCTGCCTATGCAGGACAACTTTGGCAGTCCAAAGTCTGCTGCCAATGGAAATGTGAGACAATAAAACTACTTTTCTCATCCATGAGAAAAAGCAACAGCTCTTAATGGCCATACCTGTGTCTTGCCTTGTAGGTTTCTAGAACCATTTTCTCATTTTAGCCTAAAATGTTTTCAGTTAACAGATAACAGCGGGATGGAGACCAAGACACTGCAGGGGAAAAGTAACCAAACTGTTCACTTTTGATATCATTCTCTGTGGCTCCTGTTAATCAGTGGAAAAAGAGCAGAGTAATTGGGACTGATGTACTGCAGATACAGGAAAAGGACATGTTCAGGATACATACATTGTTTTTCCACTGTGTTTTATCACCAGACAGCTTCATTAGAAAGCCAAACTTAGCTGTCACTATCAGAATTAATGATGGTGTTGTAATTTGAAACACAAAAATATTTTAAATTTGATTGATCCATAGTAGTATTGTCTGATTAAGAGACACATTGTAAAAAAATGCCACGTGGAGCTTGTTTCCCAAAACAATTTTAAATTCTTTTATTAGCTCTATATGCTCTAAAATATAAAGTTTTCAGCTCTTTTTCTTAAAGAAAGTATTTGAATTACTAATATATTTATTTTAAATTTTCTAATATATACTGTGTACATTTACAAAAATACAATTACAAATATCAGGCAATTACAAGTATTATGCAATTATAAATGCAAATTTTAATCCTTTGCCATGATCCAGTTATACACAAGCTCACCTTTTTCTCTGCCAGGGGACCCACATCTCCACCACTCTTGGAAAGTGTCAACATCCAGAAGCTTCACGGAACATGCTGCAATTCTGAACTCAGAGCTAGTTATTAGCTGCAGTCTTTTCCCCTCACAGCTTTATCAACACACTGCAATACACACCATGATAACTAGCGATTGCTGAGGGCTAATTAAAAGGCACTGATATTTCTAGTGACAGACTAGATTATTTTCTCCTTTTCCTATCAGTAAATTATTTTTGCAACAGGCAGGAATATGGCCATGATAGGTAGATATCATAACCCTACTCATTAGGAAACTTTACATCTTACTTATTTCTAAACAAAGGATTTCTCAGTAAAAAGCCTCTCATTTGCAAAATAGCAAGCAATGCATTACACTTGCCTCACAGGGAGAAAAGGTGCAGAGCTATTTATTCTGCTGATTTGAGTCATATTATAACTGAGTATGATAGGGCTGGGCTCTAATTTTTTTTTAAACAATGAGCAATGGATTAGAGGCTTGCTTAGCTATTCTTCATTCATTAACACTATAACTGTCGAATACTCTGTGCTTAACAAAATCCGATAATTGCAGATAGCATTAGTTCTGCATCTTTGGAGAACAGCCAGCACAGATTCTAATGAAATAAGCCGACCATGCATCGAGGGATTTAGGAAGTACTGCTATGCTGCCTACAATGACATTCTATTACTGATTAAATAATCTCTGAATCTGACTGTTCTGCAGTATTTTGCAACCTTACAGTAGCTACATTGAAATACTTTATGAAAAAAGAATAATGAAATTCTCAGTAGGTCTAATCTTTCATAAATAGAGTCAAATTGTTCAAAACCAGAAGCTCATTAGCTAGCTCATTGCAAATTGTATTAGTGCTGGAATCAAGCTGTATATGCAGAGAGTTTTTGAAAGCTTGCTTCTAAAGTAAATACATTCAGGCATATGCATTTTGAAATTTAGTATATTCATTCAGTAATATGAACAATGTTTCATGTTCGTGCTTCATAGTCTGCTGATTTTTTTGAAGGTTTCTGATTGGAGTTTTAGGCTGGAATCTTGGCTGTATGAAAGACTCGTCCTCCCTGTAAGCCTCACTTCCATTACATCTCTGAACCACTACAGCAACCACAGTGTTTCTGCTCTGTGTCCAAAGTTTTACACTGTCTGTATGTTCAAATCAGGCAGCTCAATTCTTACAAGAGAGGATGCCACAGTCAGAGACTTTTCTGTAAAACAGCACAGATTGTAGCACTGTACTACAGAGCCTATAGCAGGCCATCATCCATCCATCCATCCAGCTGCTGCAGATGCCTCCATTCAAGAAATGCAGTTCTATAAATCAATAGTAAGAAAATAACTGCAGGAAAATGTAAGATGTCAGTATCACTAAATAAATTAATAATTCAAATAAAATTTATTAATTCAGTTCAAAAATCAGTCTTGCTATCATATGGACTCATGCACTACTGTGCCAAAGAAGTATCAGATATTTTCTACAGCACAGATCTCAAGAACAACAATATATATTTTACTCCAGGGGAAATACAGTCCGTGGTATTAGTGTTACATTTCAATTTACTAACAGTTCCTTTGACTTCCATGAGATCTGTCATTTCAAAAGTGTCTCTGTAAGACAAGGAACTGTGTTGAAAGGCCTGGTGTGCACACAGGGTAAAATGTTCAGAGGTTCTTGCACATAAACTGGCACAGAACTTGGCAGGACATATTTTTTGACTTTTTAAATACATTCTTTTATATATTTGAATGTTATATTTGTCCTGGTTTGGGACAGATTTTGGAAGGAAACCCAGGACAACATTGTTTTATGAATTCAGTGAAAAAATTTGAGTTTTGGTCACCCTGACTGATTTGTAAATCTTGATGCTGATGAAGTATAATCTATCATCAGGAAAGACAGCATTATTTAAAATATTTGGGAGGAATTTTACTGTACTCACTGCAGACTCCTTCTTAGCCATAACCGCAACTTTCTGGGACCTCTTGTCATATTTATGGTTCATACCATGAGCGAATATGGTTTGTATTTAACAGTTATGATGAATTGTTTCTGTGCATCAGAGCAAAACTTGATATTTTATAGTGGCTTTGAATTTGAACCATGAAATATTCATTACATTTTCACAACAAAAACTTCTTCCAACAAATCACTCACTCAGTTCATTTTGTATACTAATTTCATGTAGGTCTAGAATACAAATTCTGTGCAGAAGAAGGATCATTACCACAACAGGCAGCTGGTTACCAAACATTTGGAATCTTGAGTATTTGAAGAAATAATGTGACTTCAATTATTTTTTCTTTGTAGGCTGGGGTGGAGTCAATTCTTTGTTTGGGAAACACTGCTCAGACTCCATAAGTTAGTGGTATTTTTGTAAGCAGAAAGTCAACACTCCCTCCTCTGATGCATGCCACTCTCTGTATGGAAAGCTGATATAACCCCCATAACAAGTTTCAGCTGACAACATTTGTCAGCAGGTCGATGGAGGTGATTCTTACCCTCTACTCTGCCCTTGTGAGACCCTGCCTGGAGTCCTGCATCCACTTCTGGGGTCCTCATCCCAGGAAAGATGTGGATCTGTTGGACCAGATCCAGAGGAGGGGGACAAAGAGGATCACAGGGCTGGAGCACCTGTCCTGTGAAGACAGGATGAGACTTGGGGCTGCTCAGCCTGGAGAAGAGAAGGCTCCAGGGAGACCTCACTGGGGCTTAGCAGTACTTAAATGTGACTTAGAAAAGGAGGGAGTGACTTTTAATGTAAGCAGATAGTAATAGGACAAGAGGAACAGTTTTTAAACTAGAAGAGGAGATATTTCAGCTAGGTGTTAGGAAGAAATTCTTTGCTCATAGGGTGGTGAGGCACTGGAACATCTTGTCCAAAGAAATTGTGGATGCCCCAACCCTGGAAGTGTTTAAGGCTAGGTTGAATGGGGATTCTGAGTTGAAACTTCATAATATTTGAAGTGCCTTTCACCCAAGCCATTCTATGATTCTATGAATCTGTGATATCAGCTTCAGATCTATTTAAAATACATATTTGTTTTACCATACCTGGACATCTATGGTTTAACTTTTATACACTTATTTCTCATAGCAAGATGAATCATCATAGAACATAGTCTTATATGAAAATATTAATAAATTGTTTACATGGTTTTTTCCAACCTCTGAAAATCCAGAATTGAATACTTTAATGTTTGACTTAGTCCTCAACAATTGATGGGAAGCTGCTGACTTTTTCCATGTCCATCCAGCCCAAGTTAGCCATGCTGGAGTGAGAGGGAATATTGCACCTTCCTGCTTCAGATTTTGACCACTGGTGATGACCACTCTAGACAAAGAATCAAGGGAGTCATCCATATTCCCAACAGCTGACCACCACTTTAGTTTAACCATTGACTTCAGTGTCTGGAGAGGAAATGTAGAAAGCCTATACTAAGTTTGTCGCTATTCAATCACCAGACTTTTGTTTTTATTGAGCATGATGATAGCTGAAGTCATAGTGACTGACTGTGTAAATTTTTATAGGTAGCAGTGGTTTAGGAATTTTGAAACTTTCGCCAAGGTTCCTCCTCAGAAACTTGCATGGATCAGTGACTGATACACTAAAATTGCTACCATTCTGGAAGCTGGTTCAATGAGGAAATTTAAGATTTGTATAAGACAACAGCAACATCTCCTAGATACCATTCTGCAAGAGGACTCATATTTCATATTAATTAAAATTTCTAAATTTTATTAATAACAATTTTTCTACATTTTAAGTCAGATCGTAAAAGATAAAATCATCTGTTTAAATTCAAATTGAATCCAGTGTCTGTTTGCCTTCCAAAGCAAAAGAAAAAAAAAAGGATTTTCTAAATTAAATCTAGGCAAATATTGTAATGAAAGTAATTTTCCTTAACAATCTGAACTTTCTGGAAAATTATCAGAATCAAACTGATCTATTTCAGCATTTTCTTTAGACTTTTCCCTGGTATGGTTTGGAAATTCTAAATGAGTAAGTTGTTCCAATCATCTCAAAATCTGTACAATTATAAAAAATGTTATCATGACTTTTGAAAATATGCTTATGAAAAATTTCTTTGCTATGATGAATAAAATGTAGCTTGAAATGCATTTTTTCTTGATTTTCAATTATGTGATATCTCTTTTTTAAAATCAATTCAAATGAGGAGTCTGAAAAATTTTTTGGATAAAACTCTAACTTTTCTCCAAAGTCATTCTATCCAGAGTATTCTGTGGGTATATAATGAATGTAAACAAAGTAAAAATTAAAAAAAAATTATTAAATATAAACCAGAATACATTAATTTATTTTCTGTGAAGCAGATGTTTTAAAATCCACATTTTCAAGACATTAAAATAACTGTGCAAAAATCAGGTTATGTGTTTGATAGATATGCTGAAGACAGATCCTGGCCAACATGCCTGTAAGCAAATCCTTAAAAGATCAACATTAGTATCAGATCCAGACAAATAAGTGATTTGAGCCACAAGATGCCAGAAGAAGAGAGAATGGAGAGTTGCCACTGTGGACTGAAAAGGCAAAGGAAGTGCTAAGAAAGATAAATACAAGTTTGTTAATTAAGCTGATAAAATAAGGGGAAGAGGTTACAGAAAAGAAATTAAACTAATTCTGAAGCATAAACACAGACATAAAACTGGAAATTCCATCATTAGACAATAGAATATGCAAGAACACAAACCTTAATCTTTGCTGTTTCTTCAGTATAAACAAATCTGCTGGTTACTAGCATTATTGCTGAAAACAGATCGCATCAAATTGTACACAGAGAATAACTTCATCTTTTGAAAATAAAGCTATTATTTCACTATACCTCTTTGTCCAGGAAACCTAAATTTATGTCTAGATTGAAAACAGTCAAAGACACAGTTTCTTATTATGTAGTCTGAAGGCAACCTGAAGGCACTGCTTTCTCTAAAGGCTTAAATAATAATAAAAAAAAAAAGTAAATAGGGAAAGGGGTCCAGAAGGCAGGATCTAATGTAATTTAAAACTGGAACTACATCAGCAGTTTCAAACAGATGGCAGAATGTAGAGATAAATGTGTTAGCTCTTTTAGCTTATTTGGTCTCTCCATTGTTTGCATCATTAAAACATGCAATAGTTTACAATTTAAAAATATACTGTGTATTAGACACTGGAAAAATGGACATGCACCTACTGAGTGGAAGGAGGTAGGACTGAATTAATTTGCCATACTTTTATGTACAGTATCTGGGATGCTTTAGGCAAGCCTGCAAATAGGTTTCCTAGGAAATGAGATGAACAAAAATATAATGACCTTGAAATTATAACCCCAAATGTCCCAAGTATTTAGTAACCTAGCTCAGAAGTGGTAATTACATAAAAAATACAAAAGATCCTTAATTGCTTCAGTTATAGTGTATCTAGGCAGGTCAGTTACTGTACACAGCTGCAAAAAATGGTACGTGATTAATAGGGGGTTGCTTATGATAGCACTAACTAGCTCGTGTGTAGTGCAAAACACTCATTTCTTTTCCAATTAAAGGAAAAAATCTGGTTTTGATTAGGCTCTTCAGAAGGTCTAAGTCTGTAGCAGCAAAATACTCCACTCTCACATTGTTAAATGTTTTAGTCAAGGACTAAGCAGCATATATCTATGAAAAATGGAAAGGTTTATATAAAATATTGGGATGAAAATGCTGCAAATATCAAAATAAGACACTTCAGACCATTTTGGTTAATCTAGTTCATTGGCTGTAAAACTACAGGGTAAACCACTTCAAATAAATAAGACTGATACAGGTGCATCTCCAGAGCTGGAACCAGGCACCAACCTTTCCTGTGATTGATTAAACTGCAGTTAATCATTCTTTCCACATAGCTCTAAACTCATTCCCTCAAAGTTTGAAGAAGGAAGCATTAAAAAAAAAATCACGTAAAAGAACTTGCAACATTCCACGTAGTACTGAGGTTCCAGGGGGTCCAGCAGAAACACTGAATTATATGGAGAGTTCTCCAGATTTGTGAACATCTCATGGTTCACCCATCAACAGGTTGAGAAAAATGTGTGGTCCTGATCTTTGGAGCATTGCTCCAAAAACCTGGCCTGCAGATGAGTCGCTACCATGGTCCCTACTCAGATTTGAGTGTGCACATATTGGAAGTGGAAGTATGACTTGGTCCGCGGGGATTCCAGAGCTTGACTGTGCTCTGGTCATGCCCTCGGTACATCCATCGGCTCTGGTGTGCTCTAGGAATGGCTCCATCAATGTTTGAGGAAGGGAAGGGACCAGTAATCAGGGGAGGGGGTACAAATGGCAATCATCAGTGGGGATGAAATTCATAGAATTTGTGGGTTTTCTCTTGTCTCTAAGGAGTGGTAGGAAACTTAGCACTGATAATTCAGCATTCATTGCTGGGGCGTAACACTCAACACTTCAAAGGGGTGGATAGAGATGTTTGCTCAGGTATTTATTAGAGACTCACCTTGCAGATCTCTGCATATCCTGGCAAACTTGTTTCATGTGTCTGAGGTCACCACAGCTGCTAGACAGTGATGATTTTTTTTAGGCAGCAGAAGCTGAAGGTCCAGAAAATGAAACAAGGCTATCACATATTGTTGTGGGAAATGGGCTTTTGAAATTGTTCTCCAAATCTTGGTCACGTCCATAGCTTTCTCTTCTCTTGAGAAAAAAGTTAACAGCTACTTTTCTGGTTTCTGCTGAGCACACATGTGTGTCTTCAGTCAGTGAATTTAAATCTGGCCTAATCTATAGTTTTCAGAGAAAGTAACAGGCAGATTTAAAAGCCCTTGAAACAACTGCATTATTCCCTGGCAGAGGAGTAGATTTACAGACAAAACAGAATCCTTTTGTGCTGTGATTTGACCATTAAATTATTCTGCATATTGAGCATGATCAGAAACTATAGCATTAGATCAAGCATTGTGAAAATAAATCTGTGAAGAAATTTTCAGAAATAAACACAGACCTGCATTCTGCTTTGCTTTTCACTGGGATCACGGAAAGTGATGAAGGGAGATTTGGGATGCAGAGAAGTAAGGCAGCTTTGGGTATTCTCTCCTGGGAGAAATCCTGAATTATCTTACCAGGGAATCCCTCTTGAAGTCTCACTGAAGCCATTTGTGGCAAGCCCCTTCCACTGCCCTTAAAAGTCACAGCTTGCCAAGTTCCGTGGCCACTTGGCTCTGGTCTAGGTTCACTTTGCGCCCTCATCTTTTTCCTGTGCCAGTTTTAAGAGAAGAGAACAAGGTAAACTCTCCAGCAAATTTTGAATTTGGTACTCTACAGTCTCATCTTTGGCATCTTACAAAACAGACAGAAAAGATCATTTAGAGAAAGCAGAATTTCCCACAATTAAGTCAAAGTCACACTGAATAGTCTGGTTTCTTTAAAGGGTCTGATTTCACAAGTTTAGATTGCATTCAGATTTGCAAGTGATGTCTTTCCTGTATCATTCCTACTAAGATTTGCACTCACCAGATCAAAAATAAAATATTTAGTTTTTAGAACTGAAATGCAGAGCAGAGCGGGTATCCCCCCAAGAGAAATTTGCACAAAAACAATATTAACTGCAAGGCAGGTCAAATGTTCACTGACACATCTTGACAATGCCCCTTTTCTTTACATTGACTCTATTTGATTAAACTGATTGAAATGCATTTCATAGTTGTGCTTTGTCAATCTATATTTTGGGCTTCATGAACAAAATTATACTAGATTGACTTACCCAGATACTTCACAAAGCTTGTCATGTTGAATTAATTAATGTTGCTTGTATAGCATGAGAATATGGAGATTCATCTTTTTAATTCTGTATTTGCTTTACCACCAAATAAGGGGATGAAAAAACATTACCGTGGTAGTTAATAGACATTTTAAATGTCTTCATTTCTTTAGAAACCTACAAGGGAAATATTACCATAACTGTCACACACATTATATAACACTAGTTACATAAACTCAGAAATAGAGTAGTAACCAAGAGTAGTAGTGATTAAAACTAACTATGCTTTCTCCTCTTTTCCTTCCTTTTGGATAATGGGTGGTGCAGAAACATACATACAATTGCTCTTTAGAAACCTGAACATAAAAAATTTTGCTAAACCTCCAAAGTCTTGAGAGGATATTTTGTACTGCAGTCTTGTAACATTGATAGTGAAGTCAGTAGAATGGCATTAACTTCATTTACAATACAGTAGTGATTCCCCCATCTCACTTATAGTATCCATTTGGGATTTTGTAGGCTTTTTTATTATATCTAGATCCCTTGCTGTAAAACATTATGCCTTAATAATGCTGCAGTCCACTTTGGTGCATTTCTTTTTCTTACTGAATAAAACAAGTAAGCAGTGTAAAACGTGAAAGATGTCAATGAGTTTTACAAATGTAATTAGAGCCAATGATGTGAATACATTGTATTTTTAGGTGAGAAGATGAACAAAACATTTGAAAATGTGGTTGTCATTCAGATGTGAGATGCCTGAATAAAATATGCTGTCCAGAAGCTGATATTGCTTGGTTTTGTCAAAAGTCCATTTTATCTTTTACTCCTTAGTCATGATAATCCAGAGCTGGGAATTCAATGCAATGTAGCAAAGGTTGCTTCCAACTTGCCTGATCATTTGAAGTGGAAGGAGGAGTCAGCCTAGGGTGCCATCAGCTACAGAAACAGACGTGCCATAATTACATTGGGTGTCTGGGCCACATTTGTTTTCATTTAGCTGGAGAGATCAGGGAAGTGGGAAGGGAGGGAGGGAGGGAAGGGAGACAAGGAGCAGAGGAAGGGAAAGAATAAAAGGAGGGAAATATCAAAGCTAATGGGCATAGGTAAGAAGCTGGAAGGAATAAAGTTTTCAACTTAGCAGCCACAACTGACAAAATGGACTTTTTCAGGCAGCCCCATAATATGAAAATTAGACTACAGGTTGGAGCCAATAAGTCCAAGGAAGAATATGACAAATAAAGTACAGCTGCACATCGTATTTGTAATAACACAGCTTAATTAGAAAGTGATTAGAAAGCATAATGGTTATCAAATGATGCTTATGCCGGAGATGCATTGCAACTCAGCTGCAAGTGCTATGAGACCCTTTGCTTCCGCACAAAAGCTTAAATGAGATTCCTCTGCTACAGGCAAGCTGCCAGTTATTATTTTTTACTGTGGTAAAATGCTCAAAATTTCAGCATTGAAAACTTCTTTACTGTTCAGTGTATAAAATTATTCTGCTTTTATATATAGCATTGTATAAATCTGTTTGCTCCAGTCCATGACTAATATTTCCACTTGAGTGCTTTCCAAGTTTTTTGAAGCACTTTCTTCTTTTTAACAGAGTCTTTGGGATTACTTGATTGCTGACCTCTTTGGTCCAACACCTGAAAACACTTGCAAACTCAGAACTCCTGTCTGAGATGGAATACAACTTTTGTAATATATCCAGTGTTGGCTTTCTGATTTCAAGTGACAGAAGCCAGGTTCATGTCTAGGTAAGTAGTTTCTGGGTGTCAACTAACCACACCAAGAAGTAGGCACATAATTTCTAGCTTGATTTATCTACATTTACTTTCCAGAAATAGAAGTGTCATTTCTGCCATTCTCTTTAGTGTTCAACAGCTCTGTTCTGGCATGACTATTCTTTTAAGCTCTTTCTTAATAGCATATTGCATACATCACACTTCCTAGGTTTTTCAGACCTGTTACTCTCTTCTGAATCCTTTCCTAATGACAGGACTAGATAGGATTTTAGTGGCAGTTTCTTCAAGGCAGTACCACTTTCTAGTTCTACTTGACAGCACTGCTTTTTACAGAGCATGCTCTGGTACTCTTAGCCAGAGACCACAGAAGTTCACATTCACCTGTTTATTCATTTACATTTGAGTATCCCTCAGAGTCACCACTTTCCAGATTATCCCTTGTGCAAATATGAGGCTGCTCTGTCTCTGCATGGATCATCTGAGCAGACACAGCCCAGACATCCACATTGTTTTAACTGCTATAATAACTAGTCAGTCCTTGTTTCTATTATTATCTTCTAATCTGTATCTGCAAAATGGACTTACACCACACTCACATTTTTGTCCAGATGAATATACTGTAACTACTCAAGACAGCCAATGTTTCACTGTTGTGTGTGCCCCCTGATGATTTTGATTTCCCATTGGCAGGATCTGGATGAAAACAGCAGCAGTGGTGCAGCCTGTGCAGGTGCTGGGAGAAACAAACTGTATTTGCTGTAGTCCAGAGGGTCCTTTACAGGACCACGTGTGTCCATCTAGTCTTCTGATGGCTGCTAAGTGGCACTCACACTTTTCACACTTAATTTCTTACGTGGACAAAGGCACTTGTTCACAAACTGAAAAATTTCTTATTTCCCCAGTCTTTTTAATTAATTATTTAGTATTTTCCTCCATTAAAATCTTTATCCTGGTTTAAAATATTTTTAAAACAGTTGCATAAAAAAACATTAGAAATGATTCCTCAACAGTCAGAGTGAATGTATCATGAGTGGCTCCTGTGTGTTTACAGGAACTACCCATCAGACAGCAACCTGCAGCAAACAGTTCAGCAGATCACCAACAATATTCATTTATATGTTGCAGATGAATGTTTGTGTTTGATTCTCAAACAATAGAACTGGTAAG
This sequence comes from Leptocoma aspasia, assembly GCA_013399835.1. NCBI lineage: Eukaryota > Metazoa > Chordata > Aves > Passeriformes > Nectariniidae > Leptocoma > Leptocoma aspasia. Next base: position 653,564 of record VXAX01005453.1, on the reverse strand, counting down.
TTTTGTGCAGATGAATAATTGAACCAACCTTGCTGTCTTCAGTACAGACTTAATTTGAAGCAACCACATGGAGCTGGAATGAGAGTACTTAATGGAAAAGACATCATTGCTTCATAGTACGCTCAAAATTGTCTTCTGCTTGAATTGCCCAGTGTGTATATCACAGAGAAGCAATGCCAGCTACCTTATGGTGGAATCCCTAGAAAGGTTTTGGAAGATCTGAGAATGCACACAAGTTGCAGTGAAAGCAAAATAACCATTAAGTCATTCTTGTAGTTAAAATACAGTGTAGTTTTATGGAATTTTTTTAAATTTTCCAAAGCATCAAGGAAATTCCACCTTAAAACTCTCTGTAGACAGCCTGCCTGTCTGTGAGAGGGAGGGAGATAATACTGTGGATTTGACTTTCCACTGTCTATTACAGTGAAGAGTAGGAACAGTAAGTATGACGTTATGTACCCTGGTAACTGGAGGCACCAGAAAGATGCAGAGCAACAAACCCATCAAAGAATATAAGGTGAGGTTGAGGCAATCACATGGGTGTAGCTGGACCTCCCCTGTCTAGTCCCATCAAGATTTCACACCTTCCTCTCCCGTCCCTGACCATGAACACTAAAACCACTAGGAAAAATATTTGGTGTCAAAAATGGTTAGCAACTGAATACAGTAGAAACAGTTGTTCAATATCATATGTGAATTAATTGGATCATATTATAAACAAACTTGAGAAGTTTGCAGATTTTGTTTGTCTTCACTGTGTAACATGAACAAAAGCTTGTACATTGCAAGCAAATTACTAGGATACTTGCCTACAGCTTCATGCATCAGATAAACAATTGGTTTGGCATTTTCAAAGGAACTTAAGTGGTTGCCATGCCTCTTCAATGTATCTGTATTAAAAATATACTTATCTATATTTATAATGTGTTAAATACTTTCATCTTTCGTGTTACATTTAGATCTTTTTCTGTGATATTGCCAATGTCAGAGAAGGATGGATTTCAGTAAACTGTCTGGTGCTCTTGGATGTAGATAAAATATATGTAACTGAAAATCAAATTTCAGATTTGTTTCATGAAGACAAGATGCATTTCAGTTTTAAATCTTAATGTTCTAGCAAAAATGGATGATTTTTTTCTCCAATGCCATAAAAGACCAATTAATAAAGTGGTCAGTCTCCTTGCTTAGCTGACATAGCAAAGAGAGAGAGAACCTTTAGAAACAGTGATAGGTCAAGAGGAGTTTATATATGGAATTTACATTTAAAGAAGAGACATATTTTACTCTGTAGAAAATCATATTTCACTGCAGAAAATAACAGTTGGTTTCTGTGCAGTTGCCTTGAGACTTGCTTAGTTCTCATTATCTTCAATGGAGATGAATATGTATATCTGAGGAAATATTTTGGCCTTGAGAGAAGGAAAGAGGGAGCATTTGGATTTGAGTGTCTACATAACTACAACTTTTCTTCCTACAGCTGCGTCTACTGTGACTCTTGAGAGAAGTTGGCTTTTCTCACACTGAATACACAGCCCCAAAAGAGACTTTTGTCTGGTGCTTGGTATACGACTGAAATCATGGAATCAAAAGACTTTGTTCTCTAGAATGTTGTCTGGTGCGTGGAAAGGTAGAAGAGAAATACTTTACCCTCAGTTTGTGTTTATCTACAGTTTGGTTTTTTTTTTAATGTTCTGAGCTAACAAGCTCTTTTCTGGTCATGTGTCAATCCTGCCTCTTCAGAGGGCTGTGATGGGTCTTAAGATTTCCAGTTTACTAGGGTAGGAAAGATGAAAAAGAAAAAAAAGTTATTTCTCAAGAACACCCTCTCAAGTATTTTCTATTGATATGACACTCAGCAGAAGATTCCCTGTAGCAAAGTGCTGCCTGTCTCCCTCCTGGCCACCTTTCCAGTTAAAGCAATATTGCATCTAAACTCCTGGTTCACTTCTCAGCTCAGCCTGCACCTGTGCATCAGCAATAAGTATATTAAAAAGAACAGGCAAATGTGTTGACTCTCTTCTCTTCGACATTTCTTTTTCAAACCTCTCTTGATAGTTTCCTCCCAGAAAGAGAGAGAGGAGTGTGTGCAAACACTTGTTCTCCACATCAAGCCTGACTGAACAATTTCTCTGCTATTCTGAGTTTCTGGTGAACTGAAAATTACCAGCTGTACTGAATTGTGACAAACACTGTGTATGTGTGTCTGTGTGTGTGTGTGGAAGAAAATATATAAACAGAAGCTATCATAGCTAATGACAGCGAAACAGGTTTCACATTTATGACCCAATCTAGCATTTTAATTCCATAAAATACAAATGCAGCCTTAATTTCTAACTAAATCTTATTTCTTCAAGCCCTCACAGAAGCATATATAGATCATATGCAAAACAAGAATTCTGTAATGCCTTTCCTGGTTGAGACATAGTCAATGAATAGGACAGCAACCACGTAAATGCAGTCATCATTGCACAGATTTGAAAAGAAAATGAGATTGCACTTGGGAAGAAGACAGGTGTTTTTGAGGTATGCAGCTTCCACTTCATACTTCAGGATGGCTGATCCACATCCAGATCAACTCAATCAAAGCTCATCAATATCAAGCTGAATTGCAATGACAATACAAACTCATTGAACTGCAGTAACACATTTGCCACCCTTTGATGCCTATATTCTTAGCATTAACATCGTAACAATCTAAACTTTCTCTGTGTTTGCCACATCACTCCCTCCATGTCAAAGTAAACCACAGTAGCTATATAAAAAGTGTGTTCGCAACCCAGCTAGCTAAATTCTTGCCAAAAATTGACTTCAATAGCTGTCTACAGAGTCTGCCAGAGTACTGTTGGCCAGCTCATACCTTTTAGGGTCATGGCTTTAAAAGGACAACAGAATTGCCAAAATCTATCCATCTTTTCAGCTGGAATCCTCTTCATCCCTCATGAATTATAGTCACATATAAAAGGAAGGAAGTAGAAAAAAGCCATCTGCACAGAGCACACCTAGGAGAAAGTAAATAATGCTTTCAGACCCGGAATGGGAGCACTTCATGTTGGCAAAATTCGACTACCCAGACCGAGATGCATAGTTGCATCTTAAAAATAACAGGTTTTAAATCACTTTCTATGAATTGCACTTACCTGAGAACCTGGGAGACAACAATTCTCCCTGGGTATTCAGTTAATTGAAACCCATACCTGATTTTCCCCAAGGACACTGTAAAAAGTGCTACTTTTCTGAACATCATGGTACAGCCTATCTGTTCCCTTGACATAACTGCTCTGGCAGAAGGCCTCTTCACAGAAGCATTTCAATCAAGTATGGTCCCTCTTTCACCAAAAGTTTGCAGTTCTGGGCAGGGATACAAGCAAGAACAGCAGACTATGAAAGTCAAAGACATGACTGTAATTTCATCATAATCATGACTATATAATCACTACTATAATCACTACATCTGCACAGAAAAGCTCTGCATTGTAGGTGCAGCAAGGCCACTATACCTGACAGGTGATCTGTGCTATGCAGGCACAGCAGCATTGCAGTGAGACTGTGCAAAACGAGACCCCTCCAGTGTTTAAGTGTGGAAACTGGTGGTTTTTATTTTACCCAGCAGAGCTGGCAGGGACACAGACCAACAGTATGTTTACAGGTCCAGCAGACTGCAGGAGATATGGCTTGCCACAGAGTCCATTCTGGTAGATTTAAGGGATACAGTCCTTAGGTCCCTTTCACAGACTCAGAATCTCAGAATTATGGGCTAGAAGGAGGTCACTAATGAACTAAAAAATGAGACAACCTCTGATTGCCCCCACTGTCACTGCTGTTTTTTCTGCTCTGAGTATTTGCAATATCCACGCTTCCATGAAGATTTGCATGCAAAGTCTGTGTGTCTAGGATTACCCTTATTCAGACAGCCTGAAGGGACAGTGCTCTGATCTGGCAAGATGAGGGACAAGCACTGCAGACCTGCACTTTGTGCAGAATGGATAAAGTGAGATAAACTAGAGAGGATGTAAGTTGAAAAAGGAAGGGGAAAAAAAAGATCCAGAAGAAGCAGAAAGAAAAGGAATAACAAGAGACAAGGCAGAGAAAAGAAGGACCAGAGTGGACAAGGAGAAGCATCTGTAAAGGAAGTAAAAGCAGATGAAAACACCTTAGGAGACTGAAACACCCAGCTCCAAAGATCTGGGCTGTGATTGAACACGAGTTCATTTCACAGTAAACTCCAACAGTAGGAAACTCTGCATAGCCACGTGCAAGGGGAATGGTGGTGACAATGAGGTCAGTGGTGGCACTAACTTTACTCACATTTGGGAGGTGGAAGACGGCACAGGGCAAGGGGATGCAAACAGCTTCAGCAGAACACTGCACCAGGAGAAGAGAAAGTGACTGGTAGAAAACTCCCCCGTTCTCCATATTTCACCCATGAAGATTGATGAATTTCTCTGCAGCTCTGTCCTGGTCTTTTCAGTGAAGGAATCCTGCTAGCTTTCTCAAAGTGACAGAAATAATTCAAAAGGGGATCAACTTCAGAGGAACATAAACACACCCCAAAAGTCTGTCTCTTTAATGATATCCCCTCCATACTTCACTGGCAGGCATTCTGCTAATCTAATACCTGTTAATTCTAGTTCTAATTAGGGCTCACCAGAGGCTGTTTTTATACTTAATTTGTTGGGGTTTTATTATATGGCTCAACAGTCAGCCAACCACTGTATGCATCATGTGATCCTGGTTGGGATCTTTCAGGCATTACTGCACACTGAGGCCCTTGGAGAGAACGTGCCACTACAATTTGTGAGTCACGCGTTCTTGCTCTGCCTAGGTCTTGTCATGTGTGTGCTTGTCAAGATTCATCTCCATCTCCATTACCCCTGGGGCAGAAGTCATAGTTTGTTTCTGCTCACTTGTCTGATTTTTAGCAGATCATATTCCCCATCTTCAGAACCTTAAGCAAGTGCCATCTTTGTAGAATTTAAGGTGGAATTCTAAATGGTGATTTAATTCAACTCAAACCTATCTTCTAATTGACAGGAAATATCCTTAGTTCAACCATTTTCCAAGGCTTATGTAGACTGCTACACAAAGAAAAATAATTAAGTTACAAGCATTCTTCACTGTTACCAAAATAAAAACTAATTTTCTTCAGTGTTTTTCTTGTAATTCTGTCATTTTTAAAATACTTTCTTTTAAGGGTTTGAAATTAAGATCTGAGGCAAATTTTAATTGTTTGAAACACATATCTGAGAGACACATCTTCATTAATTCAATTTTTTGCCAGAAAGGATTGCAACCAAGTTATGAACCAGTTAAAGAATTAGCTGGGAAATTACAAGGAGAAAAATAAGTGATCACAGACAAGCAAAGTCCATGGGGCTTTATTGACCAGAACAGAATATAGGCCAACGAAGAAACATTTTATTAAGCCACTGGAAGCCAGCCCAAGGGACGGACCAAACTTTGTTTTGCCTCTAGAATGTCAGCTGCCAGGTAAACAAGAGTATTAGAACATCATTGACTCCAAATTGGTGAGCAAAGAAGGTCACCAACAGCTGTTAAATAGTAAACCTCATCCTCCATCTCTGTGGGTGCCAAGAAGGATGACACTTAAAAGTTGTTCAGTCACTCACTGAAAGTGATGGCAGCACTTGTTATGTCATCCTAAAACAACACATTGGTTCTGGAGAACCACTGTTCTTATCTGAACCCAAAAAGGGCTTAACTGTCACACAAGCAATTCCCACGACTGGCAATTTCAGATCTTACAGAAACATTATAATGGAACTTCTTACCTATCTCCAGATAGCAGAAAATAATCTCAGAAAATTCCTCCCTTCTCCACTGTCACCTGGTAGGGTTTAACTGGAAGAGATAGAGAATACAAATCAAGATAACACTGGCTGTTGTGGAAAACCTTCAGAAACAGTACATTAAATAAAAATAATAAATAAAATAATAAAGAATTTATAAATCCATATAATCCATGTATAAAGATAAATAACCAAGTCAGCCCATCTAGCCATGCATCTAGTAGCTTTAAAGATGTGACCTAGCTCCAGCCAGCTCAAAAGAGGAGTTCGTCTAGACCTGGTTTTGTCTACAGAAGTGTGGTCAGTCAGGTAATCTTCTGTAGTATTTCACTGGGAAAACTACAGGAATCAGAGTTCCGAGATCGGGAAGCTCATGGCAAAGTGAAACAAGGAAGCTGGGCTTCTACCCACTGTGTGTGTAGCTGAAACAAGTCACAGCTGGCAATTCAGAAGTGTGGTCAAGTTACCCTCCATCAGCCATGGAAGATCACTTGTTCCAGGAACAAATTATCTAGCCACAAGGTAATGTGTTATTTATTTTCCACCATGAAAAAGAAATGGAACGACATATATCAGCTGAAAAGGTTGTTCCTTTCCATCTCATGGTAGAACACAAAGCCCAGCAAAACAGACAACCCAAACTTTACCAGCAAAACTTCACAGAACTGAAGAAGCCTCAGGCTGTGAGGGGACTTTTATTGGAGATTTGATAAAACTATATTTTTCTTAACATAGTCTGGCAGGCTAGGCAGGTCTCTAGAAGGGAAGACCTTGCACGGAAGAATAAAACAGAGAGGATAGATTTGCACAATGCATATTGAAATTATGCATCTTGGTGTTACCCTGTGCTAGGCAGGCATAATAAACTTCTCTGAAAGACAATGAACACAGAATCACAGAATCATAAAATGGCCTGGGTTAGAAGGGACATGAAATGTCATCTAGTTTCAAGGCCTCTGCCACGGGCAGGGATACCTTCCACTAGACCAGGCTGGTCAGAGCTCCATCTAACCTGGCCTTGAACACTTCCAGGGATATGGCATCCACAATTTCTCTGGGCAACCTGTTCCAGTGCCTCATCACCCTCACAGGAACAAATTTCTTCCTAAAATCTAATCTAAGTCTACTCTCTTTCGGTTTGAAGCCATTCTCCCTTGTCCTATCACTGTAAAAGAGTGATAGGACACTCTTTTACAGTGAGTCCCTCTCCATCTTCCTTGTAGGCTCCCTTCAGGTACTGGAAGGCTGAAGTTGGGTTGCCCCAAAGCATAGGCATGATGGTCATGTCCATTGGGAGTCTTCAAACAGAACAGGTTGGATTCTTGACCAGTTGGCCTCTAGCCCAGGGACTGCTGGAGATAGGAAGGAAGAATGTAACAAGGGATGAGTCACTCCAGAAAAGACCAGTTCTTTCACTCTTCTGCAGGGATCTGCTGCTGGCTCATCAGAGAAAAAGTGCTAGGCTGGATAGAACTTCCCCACACACAGAGGAGCTCTTATGCTCTCTACTCACCTGTCACCAGTATTCCTTCCTGCTTTCAGCCCCATTTCCATGCAGTGCTACCATCCCTGGACTCCTTAAGAAGGATTGCAAGCATCAAGGGACATTACTGCTGATGCAATCATCAATGACTGCTGCTGGAAATCCATGCAGAAATATGTGCTGTGCACAGGGAAGCAGACAGCAACAACACCCAGCTCTCCTTCCCTCTCTCCCTTCCTCCACCTGTAATTGAAATTCAAGGACTGTAAGTCCCACTATCTCCTGTCAGAATAATTCCATTCCTTGGAGAAGGGGTTAGCAATAGCAAGCCATGCCTTAGCAGCAGTGTGCCATCCCCCACGTGTAGAAACCAGTATGTGCAGGTAGACATCTGACTTTAGCCAAGATTTTTTGGAGTGCAAGAGTGAGAGAAAAGAGGAAATCCCTGTGCACAGGCTGACCAAAATAACAGTGTTTTGCTTGATCTAATTTTGAGGCTAATTTTCCTCACAGAAGGGACAGAAGAGAAGTCAGATTGTGGAAACATCTCAATCCTTTTAAGACAAGCCACAGCCTTGCACCTTTGAGGAGTGAGGCTTCCTGTACCTCCAAGCATTTTGTAGTGACATTTATATGCAAATCATCAAGTCAGGGTCAGGCCAGGTCTGACAGCAGTAGCCAGAGTTAAACACATTCTCATGATCAGCCAGCAAGTCCATAGTGACAGGGCAGGTCCCATGTCAAGCTAGGAGCAGGGGCCATCGCCAGGTGTGACTGAAACACAGCTGGAGCTAGAGCCGAACTCAGCAGAGACCGAGCTGCAGTGGAGCCCCTGAGCAGAACATGTGGGTGGAGGCCCTATGGGAGTTTGATGAGAGCAGCTAAGGCTCACTGATGCACTCAGGACCCTGACACAATTTTTCTAGGATATATGCAACAGGAGAGGTGAAAAAATACCAAGGAACTCTGGCCTGAGCCAAAGATACTTATTTACTATTAGATATTTATCTGTTGTTAGATATTTACTGTTCTTAGATGTTTATTATTATTGTTAGTTATTTACTATTGTTAGATACTTATCTGTTATTAAATACCTATTATTAGTAGATATTTAGAATAGAGACTTGACAAGGTAAAGGCCTTGTCAAGCCTCTAAAGGGGGGAAATGATGCCTTAAGTTTTAGCTTTCATATTTTTCGGATTCTGTACTGCCTTAGGTACTGAACTTCATATAAAATTCTTNATTAGATATTTATCTGTTGTTAGATATTTACTGTTCTTAGATGTTTATTATTATTGTTAGTTATTTACTATTGTTAGATACTTATCTGTTATTAAATACCTATTATTAGTAGATATTTAGAATAGAGACTTGACAAGGTAAAGGCCTTGTCAAGCCTCTAAAGGGGGGAAATGATGCCTTAAGTTTTAGCTTTCATATTTTTCGGATTCTGTACTGCCTTAGGTACTGAACTTCATATAAAATTCTTCTCACAGTTTAGTTAGACAAAACAATCCTTTTCCAGCCTGAGAACCAAGGACACCATTGCAGTTTCAGGCCTGAAAAGTATAAAGAATGCCAGCAGTGAGGAGAGGAAACCAGGAGGATGGGACTTCATAATGTGAAGCTGTAATTAGACAATTAACCCCAATATGTAAATGGACCAAAACATAAAAGTGTGAAAACTCATGACCTGGCATCCATCTTGGGTGGAGTCACGGTCAGGCTCTTGTATTGCCCCAGGTGTATCCTTTGAAGAAACCAAGGACACCATTGCAGTTTCAGGCCTGAAAAGTATAAAGAATGCCAGCAGTGAGGAGAGGAAACCAGGAGGATGGGACTTCATAATGTGAAGCTGTAATTAGACAATTAACCCCAATATGTAAATGGACCAAAACATAAAAGTGTGAAAACTCATGACCTGGCATCCATCTTGGGTGGAGTCACGGTCAGGCTCTTGTATTGCCCCAGGTGTATCCTTTGAAGATCTTTTAATAAACACCTACTTTATTCCTTTAACTCTGTCTAGCTTCTGTTCCAGGTCAGCCTCTTTAGGCATCAGTTCACCCAGCAAAATAAGCAGCCCCAGCTGTTCCAGTGTGGTCCCTGCCACAGGAGTGTCAGACAAAGTCAGATGTTTCCTGTCTCATCCCTTTGCCCCAGAACACTTGAAAAACAAGCAAATAATGGTTAGCACCAGTCTGCAGTGACCATACCCAAGAGAAGCCACCCAATGTGACATTTGCTTTCCTCACACCCAGAAAAGCCAGTAACAAACAAACTCTAAAGAGAATTAAGAGGAACATTAAAGGCTTTGAGTTGCAAAAGGTTTTTAAAACAATCATGATAAAATTTAGCACAAAGTACTACTTTTTTCGTGTTTTCACAATACATGGTTTATATGCAAGACTACAGAGACCTACCTTTGGATTTCTCAGCTTTTGCTGTTTTCAAATTCACTCACAGGATTCTGATAATTACTTTTCTTTTAACTGAGTTTCTTCACAACAAAACAAGTAGCTGGGTGAGCCCATGAACTAATGCAGCCTAGTTTTGAACAGCTTTCGTGCTTGTGGTAACTGACTTTTAAACTTTCTTTATGCCTTTATTATTGACCAGAGACTGAGTCTATACAGAAGCAAAAACCGTGATGCAAAGCAAGATCCTATGTTACCTGCAGGAAGCATTTCCTGTGGCTGATCAATCATAACAACTCCTTTCCAAGAGTTTCTCTGGCAGATAACCTAGGCAGCTATTTCTTCCCCCCC
>VXAX01005453.1:603801-643489 GCA_013399835.1 Leptocoma aspasia | reverse complement strand
AGGAAGGAAGGAAGGAAGGAAGGAAGGAAGGAAGGAAGGAAGGAAGGAAGGAAGGAAGGAATTGCATAAGTGCCATTTCATAGGAAAGCAAGTTAAAAGGAAAAAATACCTATTACATGATAATTATCTAATACATACATACATATATCTAATTTTTACATACTGGTTGTAAAAGCTCTATTAGAAAAAGCAAAAGCAGGAAAGCAGAGGAGGTTTTAGGGGATATTTAAAAATACTATTAAGTAAGATACTAATATATTACATTTTCTTGAAATACATAGATCAAACTGTCTGTATTAAATAGCTTATACCTCATCTGTAAGGGAGAAGAGCATTAAAAATGTTTTGAATCTTGCACAAGATCAGAGTGAGAGTCCATTGCAGGGTTGACAACACTACCTGAGTCTTAATACCTAAAACTACTAGAAGATAAATATTATAACTTTGTTCAATTGCTCTTTCAGTAGCAGAGCAAGGAGAGAGATAATAACAGGGCTATCAATTAATCTCATTTGTCAAAACAGAAGAGCATAGAGCTACTTTTTGAAATCTTCATGTGTCAGGGAAGATACAAGTAATTCCTTTACTTTTTATATGTGGCATTTGCTAATAAAAGAATAATGTGAAAGATCATAATCTTTGGATGTTTCTTCAGATTTCACCTCCAAACTTTACTTTTCTCTTCCTCTACTTCCAAAACATATTATAGAAAATATAGCTGGAAGTGTTCTCAAAAATCAGTTTAGTTCCTCCTTTTAACCCACGTCCAGACATAACCGAGAAATACTTGCCTAAAACAACAGTAACTATTTCCCGTAATGATGGAGATTTACAACTTTCTCAGGCAATATAATTCAATGCTAGGGTACCCTTTCATACTTTACCCCTTGATCTGGCTATGAATCTCCTTTACTGCAGTTTAGATCCATTATCTTTTGTCTTAAGCATTGTGAATGCTCTGACAACAAGCTATTACTTCACAGCAAGCGCTTGCATACCTAAGGAATATTTCTCCTGCCTTCCTTTGGAGTTCTCTTTTTCAGACTAAATAAACTTAATTCTGCTTTTGTTTTCCTTGCTGATCACAGTTTCCAGTTATTCTTCTAATCTCTGCAGAGTATATCCATTTGGACCACATATTTTCTGAAGTATGGTATCCAAAACTGTATGGAACAATCCAGCTGAGACTTCCATTCATCCACATTTTGACATCTCCAGATGTTTTCTTTTGGCTTGATTTAGTCTTGTGCAAGCTTTGTCAGTGCATAAGGACATGAATATTTGGAAAAAAAAATAAGGCACCAAATGAAAAACTGAAGGGTTAAAGCATATAGCACAGGAGTTTGAGACCCAAACTGTGAGAAGTGAACAGAATGACAGTGCTAGAAGGTGTTATTATTAGGAATAACCAAAATTTTGTAAAGGATTTCCTTTATACAACCTTATTTCCCCGATTGGTGCCCTACATTACTGTAAGGATTATAGATGGCCATAAGATCCTTTAGAATTCAAAGACTCACCAGGCACCTCCCTCCTTATAACCTCAGATCCCATTCCTTAGAGAAGACCATTACCATACCCCAGTGTGGTAATACTTGCAAATTTTCTTCAAGTGGAAGTCCTTCAGTGAATCCCTGAAATTTGCACCAGACCAGTGTGACCTTTCCAGGAGCAGAACAATTGTGAAAGCTCCATATGCTAATTTCATATAGGTATGACATAGTAAAGAAACTACATCTGCAAATAAGAGGATGAAAACTGAAAACCTTGATTGCTGTTTTCCAAACGTAGTTTCAGCAAGTCTCTGAAAAATTGTGGGAAATTGTTTTTTCTTGACAAGACTGTCATCGATTCTCCTTCAAAACAATACAATACAAGTTGAGGATGATCCAGATGAAATGTGTTCCACAGTACAGCTCTGACTCCTGAAACTCTAGTTATTTACATTACTCTTCAACCCCAGTGAAAGTTGCTGCTCATGAAGAATTGCAGGCAGGATTATGACCAGCCACACAAAGTGGAGCTAAAAATAAAGTGTAAAATAAAAATAGAGGGGTTTCTGTTTAGCAAGGAAATTTTATAAGGCACATGAAGCCATATCAGTGCATTTGTGAATGGCCTGGTTTTCAAAATAATCTTAATATAGTCACCACTGGATACACACTAATCCTATTCCAACCTATGTTTGCAGGCCCCTTTCTATAGGCTCTGGGCAGCATATATGGTCTGTGATAGGTCTTAATAATTTTGTGATACTGTGATAATTTCATGAAAGTGCTCCAGCTACAGTCCCTGGAAGCCAGCTCCAGGAATTGCAGGACCTTCTGTGATGGGGAACCTTGCAGCTTTCAGAGCCTCCTTCTTCCAAGAGCCTTCAGACTTACAGTTTTGGGAAACCCCAGACTCCACTGAGGAACCCAAAATTTGGCAATATGCCTCTTGGATCTCCCTTGAACCCGAGTGATGAGTGACCTCCTTTGCCACAATCCAGCAATTCAGACAGGAATTCTATGGGACACCTGTGTTACAAAGTTATGAAAAGTACTTGTAAAATATTCACCCTCAACTAAATATTAATTGATCAAACTCTATTTAATTGAAAAAACTTCAGCCTAACTTTGAAAGAGGTACATTTGCCCTCCAAAGAGGCAATACATACAGACACATATAGTTGCTTTTCAGAAGTTGTCTTTCCCCAGCAGCCAGATGTTCTCTTTGCCTCATTACAGTAATGGACGGGCACTGGGAAGTGAGAATGATTCATAATTCCATTCTGCCAACAGCGTAGTGGCCCTAATTCTCTGAGTTTTCAAACATTGCAGGAAACATAGCTGTAATGAATGTTAATATACTTATGACTACGTTGAGCTTTGTCTCTATAAAATCCCCTGCTGTTCAAAGTAGTGTAGTTCCATGCATCTTCCATGGTGGTTTTGAGCAAAGACGAAAAACTATTGAATTTCCGGTGTCTTGTGTGCCATGTCTTCCAGTCTCTTCTAAAATCTCTTTCCATAGCATCAGACTCTTTTCCCAGACAAGGATTAAAACCATTACATGTACCTATGTTAGCTATAAAACATAGTCTTTGGTGAGCTATAGACCTGATTAGAAATAGAATTAACAGGTATTGGCAGAAAGCCTGCCAGTGAAGTATGGAGGGGATATCATTAAAGAGACAGACTTTTGTTCCTCTGAAGTTGATTCCCTTTTTAATTACTTTTGCCACTATGAGAAAGCTAGCAGGATCCTTCACTGAAAAGACCAGGACAAAGATGCAGAGACGTTCATCAATCTTCATGGGTAACAGAGAGACAATAGGGGAGTTTTCTACCAGTCACTTTCTCTTCTCCTGGAAGTGTTCTGCTGAAGCTGTTTGCATCCCCTTGCCCTGTGCCATCTCCCACCTCCCAAAAAAGTTAGTGCCACTACTGGTGTCACTGTCACCAGCATTCACAGGGACACACAAAATTTACTGTGAAATGAGCTCCCACCCATCCTCATCCCAGGTCTCTGAAGCTGGGTATTTCTTCTTTCATTTCCTTTCCCAGCAAATTAATCTACACAAATAAATCTGATTCTATCTAGAAATATGATCTACAAAACTGTAATGTTTTATGTCTCCCAGCATCACAAGTTTTCCCTTCCTTTTGACTCAAATGATTTTTGAAGACCTTCAAGGTCCAAGTGGAGTGAGACACTGAATTCTACAATTTGGTTCCTGCAGACAGTAGATCTGTCTTTTTCTTTTCATTCTGTCTGCTAAACTAAAGATGCAAAAGATAGCAAGTTGCATTGGAGCATTCTTCTACAAGAGCAACTCCTCAGTCATTAGCAGATGGTTTCCTACAATACTTCTTATTTAAAAGCCTTTCAGACTCTTTTGACATTTTGTTATGTGAAACAGAACTTCACTGCAGTTTCATATGTCTTCTCCAAAACACGTGTTCAGAACATCTTCTGATCCTGACTTCACCAACACCAGAAACCAGTACGTCCATGTAGTCATGACCTTCTAATCATGGCCTCCAGTCAGAGAACCAGACTTGGGAGATGGTGGCAAACAGAAGTGAGCACACCAAAACCATTAAGCAAAGCAAACTGAAACATACATCACCTAGACCTACAGAATTGCATGCATTGCTCTCACAGGACAGGAGAAATTGTGCAGGACAGTAGAAAGAAGGAACAGTGGGCAAGTAGTTGATGCACAGAGAGAGGCAGGGTTGGGAATTAGATGAGCAAGGTGCTTTGATTCAGGCTTTTATCTACAGGGCTGTGGGAGGTAGGGTACCACAAGACTGAGTAAGAAAGCATTGCCAACCTTGAAATATGCAGGATAGGGTTCAGAATACCATTTTTCCCCCAATCAACACATTGCCAATGCAAATGCTTTCTTCCTTGGAAAAATAAACCATAGAGCTAGGTAGAGAAAAAGGAATATTCTAAACCTGAATATTCTAAAAATGAGTATTCTAAGAAAAGCAACTCCTCTTTTCTTTTATTTTCTCTTTTTTTCTAAATTTCTTTTTTTTAAGGTTTTATTCCTTTCTCTTTCTGTTACATGACATTGAGGAGTTAAGATGAGATAACACTTCTGCAAAATGCCTTGGTCTGTTAGATTCTTCGTAACCCAGCATTTTATTGAAAATTATAATCCTGTCCATTTTTTTCATACTTGTACCAGAAAACATCGGTAGCCTCCAGAGCCTAGCTGAAAGATGGGCTCTTGAATAGCTCAATACTCAATGGAAACTGGTAGAAAGCAACAGCTATTGTCAAAAGGTTACTGCAGTGTTCTGAAAGAAATCTAATGATTCAGTGCCCAGCAATCTGTAACAAATTAGACTCTTAGACTGCCTATCAGTAAAAAAATTGAGGCCAGACAGACAAATTTTTAAACACATCTTAGCAATGTCACCTACTAATAGAGGAGAAATGAGCACAGACTCACCCCTCTCTTTCTTGTATATTATTGCCAAGAAAATACAAACCAATCCAAAAAGTCCAACAGGTAGCATGGTATGGATTCATTTCCATGCACACTACAGCTCTCACTTCAGAAGACAAAGTGCTTGGTCGAGGTCCAAGATCCATGCCAAAAGTGATCTCCCTTCATGAGGGAGACAGTGTCATACGTTGTTCATTTCTGTTCATTTCTTTTTTTCACAATCCTGTGGTAAAATCCTTGACCCAGTGAAGTCATTACAACCTTTGTCAAGGATTTTAATCTTGTCCTATATTAAGTATTCACTTATAACTAAGGGAAGCTTTCTTGTGCAAGGACAGAGCATTCCCAAAGCGCCATCTAAGGCTGAAATAATTCCCCAAGGAACTGGGAATCATCACAAATCTCATTACCTTCTTGTACAGGGTACTTTGAATTTGCTCTCAGTAACATGAATAGCAACACATATTTTAAAACAAAACACATTTGAACATAATGAACATTAAAAACAAAAGTTAAGGCAGTGAAGCCTTAGCAAAGCCAATGGTAATACCAGATAGTGCTGCAGCAAAATTCTTAAGTAAAAATAGAAAAAAATGAAATACGGTACATGGCTCCAGTTGTAAAAAGGCCAAACCCCCATTTTGGAAGGGCTTTTCATCTTAAACAAGCTACATGGAGCAGTGACTTTACAGTTGACAAAGACTTCGAAGCAGCAAAACCCTACTGCATGTGACAAGATGCAGGACAAAATGGTGAAGCAAAAATAGAAGGATAAATATAACTGAATGTGCCATGCAGAACACAGAAAGCTGAGGCAGGTGTTGTAATAGCTGTCAGCTTTCAGGTTCCTTCTTTCTTCAATTTTTAAAAATCATATCTTGATTCTTCCATAAAAACCATGGAAAAGGACCAGATATGAGACTTTTTGATTTAAATCCATAATTCCAAGTGTTTTGAAAAGTCATCTAAAACTGTTGTATATCCGCTAAAAAAATAAAAAGAACTGCAACCCAATAATCTTGATTTTCTTTTCAAAACTTTGTTTCTGAGAAATTAGGAAAGATGAGTGTTTCCAGAGGAAAAAATAATAGTTTTAAAATATTAAAGCCTCAGATAAAACACATAAAAATACAATTAAATATTTTATAAAAATGGAAGTACTTCTTCCTTGTAAACAAGTAACCTAGAAGAAATTGCAGCAGGAAAATACAGAGTTTGCACTTCTTAATGAAGTCTCAGAGGCAAAAGTATCCCAAGCTGTGTCACTTCTGTGACATGGTCCGAAATGAGAAAATCCCCACCACCGTGAGACTGCTACAAAAATAGCCAGCGCTGGCAAGGGAGCATCAACTGACTTCAGGAAAGGAGGGAAATTCTGGCAAGCTCAAACCTTGACCTCTAGCTGTGATATTCTTGTTTCAAGACTTGGAGGTCTACACACATATCCACCTATTTCTGTCGGAGTCTACCCTTGCTGCAATCTATCCCTGGGCAGAGAGCCAGTGCAAAATCTCTCCAGCACAGAAGCCCTACTTGAGCCATGGATTTAACTGGAACATAATGAAGGGAGTGGCTGAAAATAACCTGCCCTTACAAGGCAATCACATTTCAGGATTCCCAGGCCATAGGGAAAAAGCATCTGTAAACAGCAGGGTCTCTGGGTCCTGCCTTTCCCATCACCTTCTTCTCCTTGGAAAAGGAAACCTTGAGAAACTTCTGTGAAAGCAGCAGTCCCAATGTGGGAAAGAGAACTTTTAGTGTCTTTGTTCTCCCTTGAACTGCCCCTCTGTGGCTATGCCAAATGCAGGCAAGCAGTGGAGCACACTTTTTCCCAGTTCTGTACAATGTGAGAGCACGGGAATGTGTGCTCCAGGAGCCTCTTTGCAGACGGTGAGTTTTTTTCTTTATGCCTTCGTCTTTTCTGCTAGCTTGTAATCTGCCCCCTAGCTTCCCTGGGGCCAAGGGGAAGAGGATGATCTTTATATAGCTGTCCTCGGGGACTGGGTGAATCACAGAGTAACATCTAATCCCTCTTGCACTCCGCAACTGTATAATATCCCAGCTGAATATCAAGCCAGGGAAAGTAAGTTGCAGTTTTACGTGCAAAAATCAGGGAGGGCTTTCACAAGCACAGTTAGAGGAGTTATCAGTTTCCAACATAAAACTCAAACTGAAAAATTAAACAAAGGGAAAACAAGCAGAGACCAGGGAGGGTGCAGAAACCACCTAGAAAGGCCAAGATACCATGCTCTTTATCTTGGCACCTAATTTTTCACAAGTTTTTGAAAAGTAATATTCAGTATTCATTGGATGAATCTACTGCACGATTTTCTTTTTTTTTTTTTTTTTAATGCAGAGGGCAAGGAGCCATGTTTTTATAAAAGCTTGGCCACCATGTTTGGTATCTGAGCTGTATATCATGCACTGTTTGTCATTTCAAGCCACTTAGAACAAATCCCAGCTGGCTGGAATCCTAGTCCTGTGGACTGTGAGTCATGGATATTAAATGACCATCATGTGAGCTCCTGCATGCTGCTGTGTTTAGTGTGTGGCACTGTAAAGTTGTACAGTATCTTATCACAGAAGATCATCAGCATGCATACACAACTTGAGCGGGAGCACTTTCATAACAACACAAATTATTTGTTTTAGCAAGAGGCAAGAAAGGGCTAGAGATGCATGAAGCTAAAGCAAAGGTACAACATTTATGTGATTTTTGGAAGACCACTAAGACACATAAAATCAGTTGCTGGTTCTGTAGCAGCTGATCTGGGGCAAGAATGGAAAAGGTACTGTCCATAGTGGAAGGGTTTGCAAGAACCTTTAAATCTGCTCAAGGAAATCCTGTAGCAGTCTTTTTGATGCTTAATTATAATCCAGTCCAGTCTCACTTAGGGTATCCAGTATCCCACCCAGGATAAGGAAATGAAGACAAGCATTTAAATATTTGTCTCATAGGAACCAGAACAAATTTTGGGATTGACTAAAATACCAGTCCCAGTTCAGAATTTTAAAACAAGCAGTGAGATCTTTTTCACTGATGTGATATGGACAATCCTTGAAGTGGATGGTTTTAGTCTAGCAGAAGCCCAAATTAGAAGACTTACTCAGCAATCTATTTCATGTTAATGACATGCAGGAAATCTGTACTACAAATCAGATTGGAAAAAACTTAGTGCTAGGGGAAAACATTATTTGCAAAGAATACCATTTCATACCTGGATTAGATAGGTTTATTCCATCCTAGTTATGAGCTGGGTAATTTCCTGCCATCGGTGACAAAATTAAAATCCATTTTAGACAACATACAGGAAAACCCTGTAAGAGTTGGATGTGAAAACCCATTTCCATCTTCATTAGCATGGGTAAGTAATTCAGGCTAGAAATTATTCTATTCAGGCTAGAAAGTATTATCCAGTTGCCTTCTGCAGGTTCCTATGAGATCACGTACTGCTATCAAAGGTTCTTAGGAGTCTATAATGTTTCAGCTTTCAGTCATAGCTCCAAAAAAACTACTTCTCTTGCTGCTGGTTCCAGCTTAGATCCGTTTTTCTGTCTTTGCATGTGATTTTCTTCCTGGTAGCAGCTACCAGCTTCTTCCCACTATCCCAGCAGTTTCCCCTACCTTTGCTTATGTTTCTACCACGTCATAGCAGTGTAGTTAGCTCTCCTTATGTCAGCAAAGCCAGGCGTTCATAGCTTGCACTTTCTAACACTTTTCAAGCACCGAGTCTTTTAAAATTTATTATATTTCTTGAATTAAGCATCAAAAACTTTGCATTTGAAGTCTGTTCATGGGCCAAAAGAGACAGTTAAAACTCACTACTGATTTTTTGTACAGAAGCCCAGGATTTTAGAGAAATAAAAATGACTTGAATCAAATGAGGAAAATTTATTCACATTGATCCAGACTTAATTAGAATCACCATTATAAAGACATCAGCAAGTTATATGAGAGGAAGATTAAAACTATTAAAGCACTGAACTCAAGTTACTGTGACTGTCAGAGAGATGTCAAACACTATGTTGGGTAGTGTTAATAAAAACAGCATGTTAAATATACAACTATATCACTACAGCTAGCTCCAATCTTCCTTGATTTTTTTATTATTCCTTTATTAATATGGGGGCAAATTTTAAAAACGCCATTGAATTTGAAAGAGTTTAAGAGAAAACATCTTCAAGTATGGAAAAGCTTTCATGGAAAGAAAAGACCAAGAGGAAGCAGGGTTATTCATGGACATATCAATGGATATCAGATAAAAGATAAGTCAGTCTTATCAACCCACTGGGAAGACCATGAAGTAATAAAATAAAGCATTAACAAGGAAAAAAGCAGATTAAAAATTAGAGAAATTTTCATAACTATGTGAAGGCAAAATAAACCGAGTTGCAAATGCACAAACAAGGTGCCAGGAAAAGCTATGAAATTAACTTCACAGGGGATATTCAAGATATTGAGCTGTGGGGAGTCACTTCAGCATAATGAAATCAGAGCTTTCAAGATGCAAAGAAATGAACTGGGGAATCCACTCACTGCCTTCTAACCCAAATCATCAGAAATAGCTTTGGTGAGCTAAACATTATGCTGTCACAAGTTGTCCCCATTTATTACAACCCAGTTTTCTTGAAATATATGGAACAGACAAGTATGCTGACAATGGCCTCATAACCTGAATGTGACAGCAAGGCCAGACATGGGTATCTGGCTAAAAGTCATTGCTATTTTTCCAGGCCAAATCTTTATTTTAATTTAACCTGCTTTAGTGAAATAATTTCAAGACTGTTACTTGAAAGCATAGTAAGATAAATTCTCAAGGAATTTCAATGAATAGATGTGCTTTGCTTTGTTTCCAGCAAAGATTAATGCTTTTGCATAAGGGTTGGAAAGCAGTTTTACAGTCAGAGGAAAACAGAAGTCCCCACTGCTCCCTCAAAGACAGCATAGCCCTGTCAGCCTGATTCTGGTGTTTGGAAATAGAAATATTTTCTTATTTTCTTTACAAACTGTGATAACAATCTGTAAGCCAATGTACAACTAAAGTGTCTCCAGGAATTACACTGTTTGCAAGAAATTCATTTTAAACTTATTATAATAGTGTACTCAAGAGCTTGAAATTTCCATGCCCACAGGGCAATATAGCACTACATTTGTGATTTGATGTCACAGGCATGTAGACTTCAGTTTTACAAATACTCTTCAAGAAAACATTTAATTTTTCTCTCCGGGGAAAACATTAAACCCTACTTCAGAAAACTGTACAGAAGGAAGGAATTTTGGTTTGAGATGGCCATGTTTTGCCTTCCAGTCACCAAAATCAAATCTCCTCCCCATATGTATTCCAGCTTTAGCTTCATAGCCCTACTGCTCTGAACCTAAATAATAAACCTAGAACATATTTTACCCTTTATTCTATATTCATATTTGTAACATTCCAGACAGTTTTTCTTATTTTCCAGAATTCTGGAGGTCCATGATTACTTATGGTTTCTAAGGAAATAAGGTTTAGATAATCACAATCTGCCCACTCATACATCTCTCTTTCCTTCTCTCTTTTGAAAAAACAGAGTATTTTTATTCACATTTGACTGAATGATGAAGATATCAAAGATAAAACACTTCTCTGGGTAAAGGAAAAAGGACCAAGCTGGTTCTGCCAAAGGGATCCAGCCACTGTGTGGCCAGAGATGGGAGCCAGGTGGCCAGTCAGCATGTGTGTATTGATGGGGCAACCAGCACCTTGCTTGGTTTTGCCCTTGTCACACCGTGTGCTGCCACTCACCCATCTGGTTGGCTAAAAGTCCCTTCACAAAGCTGGGACATCAGAAATGATCCACTAAAAACCTGTTTCTCTTTTTGGAGAGCCATGTGGATCCCAGGCTCCAGAAATATACTGCTGTGCAAGATAAAACAGATCCCAGCACTGCCAGAGTTTTATGAGTGATGAGTCCTCAGGATTGCCAAAACAGAGGCAGATATCCACAATTATCTAATATCCAGCATTACTGAGGTTCTACACCAAATATTCACCCAGAGCACATGCAGAGGTGTGGCTTCAGATGTCTGTGTCTTGGCCAGAATTCATCCTGGTGTGCTCAGTAAGGCACTGCTCAGCCTGGACTGCAAGATAAAGATGTAAGTAGCCATAGAAGTGTCCTGCCCAGTGCTGGGCAGCTCAGCACAGTGGGAAGCCCACCCAGTGTACTGGGTAGCTGTGTTGGCAAGCAGGCTGAATGGTGGCTTTGTTGCCTCAGCTGTCATACTCTGTTTAAAGGTAGTTCAGGTACGAATTGCCCCTGCTTCAAATGCATCCAGCTCATCATAAGAATCAATACTTACACAGAATTTATTTATACTTCATTCTGATCAGCCCCAGGTTGTGCTGGGGGAGGCTTAGACTGGATATTAGCAAAAACTTATTCACTGAGAGGGTGGAACAGGCTGCCCAGGGAAGTGGTGGAATCACTGTACCTGGAAGTGTTCAGAAATCATGTATATATGGCCCTTAGACACACAATTTAGTTGTGAGTCTGACAGTGTTAGATTACTGCTTGGCCTTTTGCAACCTAAACAATTCTAGGATTGTGTGATTCTATAGGATCTAGAAAGATTGAAATCAGTTAAGCAAACATGAACAGAGAGCATTTACAGAACAAAATTCCAAAAGGCTTAAAAATGCTATCTAGCCAATTGCCAAATTAAAACAACATGGTATTTATGTTCACATTTGCCCTGTTAGGTTACAAACCACTGCAATTCTCACGTTTTACACACACAGCCTTGAAACACTATCTGCAGTGTCGATACCGACACATGAACCCTTCAAATTCAGAGGAGGAGAGTGGGCACTAGGGGGACAAGAGCTGCCTAATCAATTTCAGCCGTCTGCCGTGTGATGGGATCAACTCCTTTCTGGGAGGCTGGCAGCACTTTATCACCATGGAGTGAGTCTGGAGCTGGCTGTGGCATCCAGAGCGTAGGCACAGCCTTGGTCACAGGGCTGAGAGGAGAGGGGGAGCTGAGACTGACAGCTGCATTGCTGGGAGCTGAAGTGAGAAAGGCTAAAGGTGAGGGTCAAATTCCTGCGGGAGCAAGTGTCACGGTATCTGGTTTCAAGCAAGCAAACTACCTACCTGCACTTAACTCCCTTACACATCCAGCATGTTTGCTAACATACTGACTTCTGTCCACTTCACATACAAATGTGCCTAAAAGTCACCAAAGTCAAAGGATGGGAGTTAATTTTTTCAGTCAGGAGAACTGTGCAGAAAGCTTAACAAAGACTGATTTGCAGATCCAAAGGAATAGTATCTAATTTAACCAAGAAGAATGGCAAGAGTGGGCTTTGTGGTGAAATAAATTGTTTAACAAGAACATCTTCAAGAATCTTGCTGTAAAAATTATTGTGTTTCATTAAAGTAGAGATTATAGGAAGGCCTGAATGGGATAACCCTTTCAGTGAAAGCAGGTTAACTTCAGCAAGTTACATGGGCAGGGTTAATGCACTGGGTCTGGCTGAGCTGGAGTTCATTTCCCCACAGCAGCCCTCACCAGGCTCTGCTCTGTGCTGGTGGCTGGAGGTGTTGATAGCTCACCTGTGCTTTGGGTCCTGCTGAGCAGGGCTGGCACAGCAACAGCGCTCTGCAACCTTCCCCCTCCATCAGAGGGCTGATCCTGGGAGGGGACACACTGGTCCAAATTAACCAAATGGATATTCCATACCACATGGCATCAGCTCAAACATGAAAGCTAAGTAAAAAAGAAGGAAGGGGAGGCATTCCTTATTTACAATGTTTGCCTTATGGAGCAACTACTCCAAGTGCTGATTGCTGATGCCACCACTCCAAGTGATGATCCCAGGAGGTGGCCAGACATCATTTGCTAATGAGAAGTAGAGGATAAAACTTTTCTCTTCTCTTTGCTTGTGCACAACCTAACTTCCGCTTTTGCTTCGATAAACTGCCTTATCTTAATCTATGAGTCGTTTTCCATTTTATTTTCTGTCCCCTGTCCAGCTGAGAACAGGGAGTGATAGAGTGGTTGGGTGGACACCTGGCATCCTGACAAGGTCAACCCACTACAGGGAAGAAAGAGGGGAAAAAAACAACCTTTCTGATGTAATTTTTAATGGATTAAGCCTGAGTTTTCTTCCCTGTGTATTTTAAAATCTATTATAAGAGAATTATGTACATTGCATATATAAATGTACCAGTCATGTAACCCTAACCTGACCTGACATTAGTGAGCTGTGATTTTACATGGATATCACTGGTACATTCATGACCAACAAATGTGGCAAATCTTTAAGCAGGGCCCCAAGGCACCTTATCACGTAAAATCACTGCCCAACACACCTTCCAGAGTAGCCAAAGAGCAGATCAGAGAGTAGATCATGTCAGGAGCTATTCAGGTAGGTAACACTGGAACCAGATGAAAGTGTCTTCTACTGTCTGGTGATAACCAGGAAAGCACTCTGACATGCAGCAAGATGCCAGGGAGGCCCAGAAGACCAACCAAGTTGTCAGAACATCCTTTCTTCCTCTGTGCAGATGTCTCGGAGCAAGGTACCCTGACAAGCTGACAAGCCAATCAGAGACTCCATGCAGAGAAGGATATTTACAAATGTCCCACCCTTGTGGTCCTGAGGAACTTGACAGGAAAAGCATCCCAAGGGGTCGAACTTAACAGTGTAGCCTCAGCTACCGTGTGAGAGATGGTGGTGACAAAGGGGAGCCTGAACAGCCAAAATAAGCACGCCAGTTTTGTTCTGAGGAGCTTGGCCCAGGAAAAAAATGGATTGTCCCTAGAGAAAGCTGTTGATAAATAAACAAAATCCAGCCATCAGTCTCATCATGAGCTTAAGTGCAAAGGCAGAAAAGGAGACTGAACTGAGAGATGCATCTGGCACACACCACGTACCCCTGAGGCCACCCCAGATAAATGAAAGGTACTCCAGACTGAGACACTCAGCTGAATTTCAATTCACATATCAACATCAGTGAAAGTAGATCGAATGCACAGACGGCGGGAGAGTTTCCGTGGCAGAATTGGATGGCAGCAGGGATGAAAACAACCAGGGATGAGGAGAAAGGAGGCCAACCACCACAGAGTAGTGCCATTACCTCTGCCTTATATGTGTTGTGAAAAGGGTGATTCCAGGCTGGCTTATGGCTTTTTTCAGCTGTCTAGACATGTGAATGGGTTGCTGTACAGGGTGCTGGCAGCAGGGACTGCAGAGCAGCCTCTGTGAGGAGCAGCAGGGGTGCTTCAAGTCGGGCACACCCCATTCCAGATGGCTCCAATGGCCCCACCACAGGGCATGGCTGAGCCCAGAGGCTAGGATTGTGACATCTTGGGGAAAAAGGTGTCCCTTCCAAGACAAACTATTTCGTGATTTTTATGATTCAAATGCCAGGGACCAACTTTGCAATATGAACGTAATATCACTCATGAATTATAGTAGTTTCAGACAAGTTGAAGTACGAATTGTGGAGTCTTGTGCATCACATTTGGCCACAACAATTCCCATGCATCAGGTAAAAGAAATAGTGCTGAATATCTTAGCCAAGTAGGGAATGCATTTGAAGGCCATTTGTGACCATCTCCGTATCTAAGTTATCTTCAGACTGCAATACAGAGGAGGTAACCACAAATGAGTTACTAGAAAAGTGCTAGAAACAAAGCTAACCACAGAGCTCTCTAAAGAACATTTTGTTTTGCTTTCGGACAACTTTATGTAGTCTCAGAGTCAAACTGTGTACTTACATATACTTATCTACATTTGTTTCAAATTCTCTTTCATATTCAATACTGATATTAATGCTTGTGGAACACACAAAGCTTAGGATGCTTCTTAGGTGACATGAGTGCCTTCTTATGTAAATGCATATACATATTAGAGAAAATTTCAGACAGAACTGCATAAAAATGTTTCTAAGGCATAGAGAAACTTTCAGCACTTTCATGTATTTACTGCACTTCCATGAGAAACAAGACTTTAAAACACACTAACCCGAGAGAGAATATAGCACAACTGTGACACTTCTGCGCAGAGGTAGGCACCAAGCACGTTTGGCCTGCCAGTAAAATCCCAGTTTATGAGTTAAAATCACTTGAGCAGGTATTGCCTATGAGGCCCTTCTCCAAGCCAAACAACAGCATCTGAAAGCTGTTATTTACATTCTGTGTGGGAACGAAGGAGGATCACACAGAGGGAGGTTCCAACAAGAATGGGAAAGGAATAAAATGGATTTGCAATGATGAGTTGAAAAGTTGGAAAGGGAGAATACCACATAAATAGTTAAACATTTGTAATTACATTTGTGACAGTAAGGGTTTGTTTGACTTAGCTTGACTTGATTTCTTACCTAATGTATTTAACACAGTATAAAATTACACAGAGATTAAGAGAAATTAAATAGAACAGACAAAACAAGCAACTATGCCAAGGGTCAGCATAGGTATTGTAAAAGCAATTACATGAGCTAGCTCAGGGATGTCCAGATGATCTGGAAGGAAAGGGGAATGTTCAGGATCAGGAAGGTAACAGCTTCCTGGTGCCTTCCATGTCCTGAGTTGTGACAGCTCTGCAAGTTACACTTCTGCAGAGCAGAATAAAAACATTTCTAAGTGTCCAGCCTGAAGCCATGACTCCACCCAGAGCTAAGAGGTTTTTTGAGATTCTGGATTCAGGGACATCTAACAAGGCTGGGAATGAAGAAAGCAGTTAAATGTCAGAGGATAAAGGAATTGAGGCAGAAAGAGACAGATGTTTTTCTGGCACATGGCTAAACTGTCTGGTGGGAGACTTTGGCAAAAGTTCATGGTCTGCATGTTCTTATTGCTGTTGAGAGGAACTGGGTTTTGTGTACAATTGTGTAAACAAACAAATGATCTCAAGACTTTCCAGCTTTGAACCCATTTTTCATCCAGATACACCCTCTTTCCTGCAAAGCCTCAGTGTTCAGTTTGCCATGAAACAAAAAGGGCAATGAGGCTATCATCCCCCGCTTCGCACAGTGGAGTAGCCCAGCAACAAGCAATGAAAAACTAAACTACACGTTGCCCCGTCCATTAATCTGCACTCTTGCTTTTCCCTTTTAACAGTGATGAGCCACAGGGAAAACAAAGAGCTGTTCTCATCAGATTTTGGACTAACACATTCCTACTTTAATCACAAGAAAATTTGATTGGAATTAACAAGGTTCATGTTTTCAGATGATTTCGGAAATGCTTTAAATGACATTTCTTGGTATATTTTTTCAGTTTCAGGACACAGCACAGAATAATGCAAAATTAAAATAACAATAGTCGACTTACTATTTTGAACAGAAAGATACAATTCATTAGTAACCCGAAAGAAGACCAGGAACACTCTGGCCTTATTGGTGTCATTTTGTTGTACTCATACTAGAAAGGGTGGAAAATTCAAGCAGATTAAAAATCTTCTAAATTCTGCAAAAAGCTGGCTTGAAGAGAAGGTTTTCATAGGCAAACACATTTTCTTGATTTGCTTCCCATCCAACAGTGTTCTAAGGCTGGGGTTAATAGCAGCAAAATAGAGTGACTTGCAATAGAAATACTTAATGGTCCTGTAGCATATGTGATAACTACGCAGCAGGGGCTCACAGGAGCTGGCTGACAAAAATTGCAGTGCTCTGCTAGGTTAATCTAATTAGAGCTCTTCCTTGCAGCTTCGATTGACAGTTTGGAAACCTGTAAACTTCTCTAAACATAGACAGCCTTCCATTTGCTGCAGTTCAAGAGAGGACCCTCTTCTTGCACTCTTCCCTTGAACTGTTTCCATGGAATGCTGTCCATATTCAGAAAAATGTACAGGTTGCCAAACTGTCAACTAAAGCTGTAATGAATGGCTCTAATTACATTCAAGTAGCAGAGAGCATTGCCATTTTAATCAAATCTGAGCCTTGTGAGATATTTGGCACAAATACAAGAGAAAGCCTGAGGAAAACACTGCCAAAATGTTAGCAACCTTTTATTCTAAATTCTGCCTGTCGGAGAACTGAATACTAACTGCTTTGCAAAGGTTTTTGTTTTATGGGGTTTTTTATTGTACCCTATATGGTCTCATCTTGAATTATTATCCTGTTCTCTAACAACAAAGCAAAACAAAACAAAAACCACAGCCCGGCAATTTCAAGACTAAAAATGATGATCAGCAATTTCACTAATCAGTCAGCTACAGTCACGTTTCCAGTGGCAGAGGCAAGGGGAACCTAATAACATCCTTTCACTCAGAGAGTTTCTGCCAGCACTCAGCTTCATGTCGTGTACAGCAAGAGACATACAAACAAACTGCTTTGTCAAATATCCTGTCAGATGCTGCCCCAGATCCTTTCCAAATGGCACCACTTTATGTTCTGCAGCCCTTTATTACCTTAATAGTGTGAAAGAGTTATCCTAACCAAAGTCTGGTGATCTTGATATTCTGTCCCTTTTTAGAAATCACAAATTTGGAACCAACTCCAAAGTTATAGCTTTGTATTTACGGATTTATTTGTCACACCTTCAAGACCTCACAGTGACTCAAATGTAAAGTACCAAAACTAGTGAGTGCCCGGAAAGAAAAAGATAAGGAGTTTTTCAGTCATTCTTTAAATTTAATGGACAAGAAGAAAAGCAAAATTTCTAGAATTTTACAAAATATACTCTGAAGGATAAATGAAGGCAACAAAGGAATTCCTTCTTCTTCCAGAGGAATTAATTTGGTAATGTAAGGTTTTCAATTACATTCCAGTTCCCTCTCATGAAAGCATCTACACCAAGAGCATTACAGATGAAATGATAAAAGAGGAAGGATTCATATCTCAGATATTTTGTGTGAGCAAAATCATTCTCAGTCCACCACCATTCTTCATTTCAGGAGATGGCTTTCATTTATTTCACAAGGCATTTTGCTAGACTTGTCCTGCCAGTTGTCACACAGAAGTCCTGCTGCTTCATGTTCCAGCAGATGGCCAAATGTCAACCACACCTCACTACTTACTGCTGCATTATTGGAGTGCTCTTCCTCCAGCTCCCCTCCCAGCAACAAAGATCCTCAGAAGAAATCTTCTTCTAAGTTCCAAGAAGTTTCCTTATTCATATTTTTTCATTTGCATGCTCTATGTTCACTCAGTATGGTCTTAAAATGGGCAAAATAAAAGAGGGGCGATCCAGGCCCTTTGCAACCACCTACCTAATAACTAATTTTGAAGCAGCATTCAAAACATCACTACTCAGCTCCCTGAATAGTGACAGGGCTGTAGAGAGGTTATAGAAAGCCTTACACAGTGTCCCTCAGTGATGGAGCTTAGCAGCCCTCAGGAAACTGCCTCTTGATTTCTAGACCTAATCTCTACTGCACGCGGAGTTGAATGATTAAAGTAGCAGCCTAAATCAATGGGTTTTCATTGCTTTTTGGTGAGCTTGTTTCTAAAGAAGCGTTCTCTACTTATCTTGAAGCTTTTGTTCATGTGGTAAGAACTTTTGTGTCTTCTTGCATAAAGATAATTTTACTGTTATCTTTTTCTGGAAGCTGCATGTTTTGAAGCTGCTACTGAATTACTTTTCTGGTACACTCATGATCAGCATGGGATATATCATTGACAATTTCACTGTTGATGCAACTGAAATATCAGATTAGCTAATGTAAGGAGAAAAAGGGTTTCTAAATTTTTTTAATGCTGGTTGTGTTCTCTATTCTTTAAATATATTCATTAAGTACATGCATAGGTCTTTCTGGCTTCAGCTAATAACAGATGTTTTAAACATGATGTAGAAGCTCCACACAGAAGGGTATTTCTCTCCTATCAACTTCAGTTTGAAGCATGAAATATAATTATCCTTATATCATTATCTTAGCCTGCACAGTTAAAAGAAATAAGACACAATCTGGAAGTGTTTCTGTGCCAAAAAATGTGCTAGCCTTTTCTTCTACAAAAATCTGAGTAGCAGTTAGGAGAGAGAAGAGAGAATCCTTCTTTCTGGGCAATAAAAATGGGAATGTTTTCTTTACTTTATGCTCCAACAGAAAGCCCAGTGTCACAGCCATCCTTCCTTCACAGCTAAAGCCTGGGACAAGAGTATTCAAACTACATGGAAGACACCTAAGTCGAAATAATTTGCTTTTCAGGCATGCTGAGTGCTTTATGCAATGGATGCACCTGATGCCTAAGGAGAGCACAGCCTTGGGTAATCAGAACCTGGTTTCCTGGAACAAGTAATGTGCCCTGTTCTGTTCTGCATGCCCTGACACATATGTTACTCCAATGGAAAGCAGCAATGGCAGCAGTATGAGGAGCAAAACAGGTCAGAAGTAGGAGCACCAAGCAAAATAACAGCTATTTTATACAAATCTTTGGATTCTCTAAGTTTCCTCTGGAAAAAAAAAACTTGATAAATTAAGGTGGAATCAGCTACTTCATGTATTAGGAACACCATTTGCCTGATGGTTGAAAGGTACAATGTGGACATTTACACAGGACTTAATCACTGTAAATGGTTCTTAGAGTCAATTGGCATCTAGCCAGTCTAATTAACACAAACTATGGAGATACTGTTCTTTGCCTTAGGCAGATTTTTAAGATAGGTCAAGTGGATCCCATGCTAATAGTTCTCATTGCTTTCCACTGCCAGCATGGATGACAAAGTCAGCTGTAGTGAGGTGAGAGGAACATATTCCCAGGTACTAAAATGTAAAACATCACACACACATCTTCACCTTGATAAGGGAAACTGGGTCATTGCAACCTTGGCAGTGGGACCTTGGTACTTTGCATCAGGTAAGAAATTACCTCACGTCTGCTTGCTTTGTTAATGATGGGACTCAGAAGAGCTGATAGGCTCTTTACTGCTATGCTGGATATATGGCTCATGTCACCTGGCTTCAGATGGCTCAGTATTATGAGTAATGGCAGTAATGGCAGTCATCTTCAGCTGTCTTGAAGTCACTGAAGTGAAGCAGAACTCTCCAAATGATGGCTCACTTGATGTATCTTCTACACAACCTATTTCGGGATTAAATGATTAATTTTCCAGGAGTGGTTTGTACTCTTTATGTAAGGATCCTAGATATCCAACACAAACATGAATTTCTGATTTTGATAAATATAAGGAAGGACAGACTTATTTCTGAGCCCACTGTCTCATTGTCTCCAAGATTTGCTGTGATCATTTCAGACCTGACTCTGAACAGTATCTTTATAGAATTATAGCAGAATTTAGTTTGGAAGAAATCTTTAAAAGTCATCTACTTCAACCACCCTCTCTCCAATGAGCAGAGACTAACTACACCATGCTACATCAGGCTATTTATTCAACTAGATCAGGCTGCTTATTTTACTTGAAGATGTTCATCCCAGCCAATATTTATGTCATACTACTCTTCTCACCTATGCTCTCTCTTTTTTCTTTCTGTCATTGCTGCGAGTACAGATTTTAGTAATGGATAAGACATCCCTCTTTACCTGTGAGGTTACTTTCCCAAGGAAGAGCAAGAATTGCACTGAAGCTGAGCTAAATTTCTGACTGTTGTGGAGATGGAAGAACAGAAGAAAGCAATTTTGCTACAGGGTAGCAACTTTGCTACATTTCTTGCACAAAAACCAAAATCATCCTGCAAGGGCAACTAGTCGCATTTGTGGTTTTCTTTGTTGTTGTTGGTTTTGGTTTTTTGGTTGGTTTTTTTTTTTTTCCTGCAGAATGGGGAGTATTGTTTTCAAATAAGATAAAATTCTGGGAAGGAATAAGAATTAGATTAATAAACCTTTCTCCAGTTATGAAGAATTTCTGCAAGACCTCTTAGCAAGATGAACAGCTCCTTATAGAGTAGAATAATAGAATCATTTAGTTTGAGAATGACCTTTAAGATCATTGAGTCCAACCATTGCACTGACAAATCCACCACTAAACCATGTCCCTCAGTGCCACGTATGCACATCTTCTCAATACCTCCAGGGACTGTGACTCCACAACTTCTCTGGCAGCCTGTTCCAATGCTTGACAATCCTTTCAGTGAAGAATTTTTTTTCTTAATATCTAATCTAAACCTCCCCTGGCACAACTTGAGGCCATCTCCTCTTGCTCTATTTCTTATTACTTGGGTGAAGAGACCAGAGAACACGGCAGTCAGAACAGACAAGAAGAAGCCAGAAGCTTCTGCTAGAGCATAATGCAAAGATCCAAATTGTGCAGGTTATTTACTCCAACAGGTAGCTATTTTCCCGTAGTCCTAATGCTGGAATGTCCAAGCTGGTATATATTAAAGGTCATTGTGCAATCTGCTGATACCAGCCCTCTTCATTTACACAATGTATGCAAACCTCATGACAGGTCCATTTAGGGCTGATAGAGTGCCTGGACAAGATGATGATGATGAGTCCATGGTGAAGCAACCCAGTTCCAGAGAATTGCTGTGGAAATTTAGGAGTCCAAAGGGTTTGCAGAAAGGGTTGGTAATACATCAGTGTTTCTCATTATCCTTCCTGGAAGTAATTGCAAATGATTACTCCCAATATCAAAAATCAGGAAGCCATGAATGCTGCTCTGCCTGAGGTCATTTTTAAATTGAAGGTGTAGGTGAAGCATGGGCAATGATCCACCATTCTCAGCTCAGGGATAGGGTTGTTTGTTTTGTTTTGTTTCACTATGTTTGTAGGTAACATTTGTAGACAATACAGCCTGTTATTCCAGATTTTCCAACATATTTGAACACTGAAGGATAGGTAAAAGCATAGATGGCACTCACTGCAAAGAATCTCAGATATATATTTATATATTTGGAACCTTAACATAGCTAATTATGATACCTAGCAGAAGCAGCATGACTCAGGTGGAGGAAGTTGCCCAGAACCAGCAGCAGGGCATGTGTGACTCAGCCATCAACAGATGATACTCAGTTTCATGTAGAACTTCTCATCATACTGCTGCCCACTACTTTATGAAGAGCATGGGTCAGCAATATACTTAGAATTCCAGGGGAGCAGACTGATGTTCCCACCAGATTTCAAGCAGCAGATTTTACTTGAATGTTTCAAGAGTGAATTGTAACTTGTGGAGAATAACCACAGCTTCCTCAGTAAACCACTTGTAAAGTAAAGTCTTGATAAGTTTGCTGAAGCACCTTCTCTATTTTTCTCATAATATAACACACTGAATGATTATTAAAATAAAGTTATATGATTATCGAATATGGGATCTTAATGTGTATTTAGTTGGTACACAAAAGGACACAAATCTCTTGGTTAAAATTAAATTTTGCAGTTAAACTACTCAAATGATGGCAAGAACTCAATGATCATAAGTGAACCATGTTATCCAGGAAATGAAATGCAGTTGTGGCACTTTTATCTTACTGCTGAAGTGAAAGTAGTGGCAAGATATCAACTATAGGCATAAACTAGTTATGTCATTGGAGGCTGACTAAGCAATCAGGACAAATGACTTCATGCTGCAACACTGAGCACATAAGAAGTTGTAGACAAGACTAAGAATGACCATGGTGGTGATGAAAGTTGTGTCTTTGCATGTGTCCTCATGGACACACACACACTCTCCCCCTCTCACAGGCAATGTGGTTTGCTCTAAGATAAGAACACTAAGTGAGTATTTCAGGATGAACTGTCTGGATAGATCCCCACCTCTGGCAGGGACATCTGCAGGGTATGTCCAGCATGAAAATGGGGAACACTCATTTTTGGACCAGTGAGTAAAAAGCACTAAGATCTGGTTGAATAGGGAGATAAAATCCTAAAGTAGCTACACAGATGCTTGGTTGTTTAATAATCTCAATTCTGCAAGGCCAAAATCTTTAGACCTGTATGTTTCTATGTTTCTAGCTGGATCTTCTTATATTATAGGCATAAGATGTTGATCAAAACTGAGACTAAATGGATCTAACCACACCTAGGCATCTCTGTGAAATTTAGAAAGCAAGGGGGTCTCAGTGAAGCTTGTGGCACAACAACCTACTAAAATCTTTTCTAATACTTGATAGAGCTGTACAGCATGGGCAATATTTATATATGGTAGTAGCAAAAATCTAATCATAATCATCCACAAAATCACTGTGTTCTACTTCTCAAGCCTGGCCAAGGGCCTTTGCTTGACTATTCTGCCACACTGACAAGATCTTTTACATAAAGATTCTTCTGTGTTAAAACCTGGCATTTCTGGAGATATTTAAAGTTCTGATTGAAGATTTACTTTTAAGAAATTATGAACCGGCCAGTCTAAGATGCCTACAGATTAAACCTGCAAAGAATCTTGAAGCCTGATACATGGAAAGAAGTCTGAGCCAGTAAGATTTGGACTATAGCTAGACCTGCAAATATTCTGTTCTGATTGCATTAAGATGTCCTTTGAAGACTGATATAATCTGGGATTTTATTGCCATATCTTAACATATATTAACACATCTTACATAAATCAAAATAGAAGTCATTGCTTTCACATGAAGATTTATGGTCACTAAGTCCTGGGAACCAGAACCGCAAGCAACAATGAGCAATAGAAAAAATTGAAATGTTACAAAGGATATTATTTTTTTCCAATTGCATGATAACCAGAGATTCACTCATAGTCATTCAAAGCCTTCTCAGAAGCATTTGTTCCCTTTTGACTGGCCCACACAACTCATCAGAAACTCTACAAAATGGGCTTTTTATTGCTTGCCCCATCACTTCCTGAAGATGAAAGATCCCCAGGAAAGAGACAGAGAAAGTGACTGCTGCATGCAGTGATAGGCCTTAGCCTTAATTAAGACCTTCGTCATATGAATCAATGATCTGATGTAGAGGCCAGTCAACTGATTAAATCAGCAATTCCCCCTTGAAGAAACCTAGGAAGATCACTTTCAACAGCCTGAGCTGGTCCTCTTATCAAAGTCACTCTTCTGAAAGGCATCACACACAACTCATTGGTTGCTGCAGGGAAAGCTCCAATCTCCCAGGCCCTCCTTTGTTCCCCAAGATCTTTACAGCTCTTACTGAATCCCGTGCTTTGCCATCGTGGCTACTGTGTGAAGTGATGGCCTGATCTGGGCATTCCCATATCTCTCTGGTGACAGCACTTTGAACACAAACCATCTGGATGAACCTTCTATTTGACTTAGTCCAGACACAGGAAGTGCAAGGCTGAGCTAAAGGATGCACCATTTAGGCCATGCAACCAACAAAAACCAAGGAGGCTTGGGCATATTTGGAGAGCGCTTCTTGATTTACCAAAGTGATGGCAAGGGAAGATAAGTCTGTTTGAGCAGTAGTCCTGTTGCCATAGTCATTATTGATGCTGACACTCTTGTAATCGCTCTCAGAGCAGGAACTGCTGGGTATATAAATAACAAAAATATGTGTGGCCCGATTCTCCTGTGGCTTTCACCGAAGGCACCGCCACTACCATCATGCATTATTTCACATTGATTAAAAGCTTAGGACAAGAATTAGACCCAAAAGCAGAGACTGTGATAAATGCATTAAAGTTTTTTGGGTACTGAATCTTTTAGTAAACACTACTAAGCAAATATACAGCTCTTAGAAGATCAGAGTCAGAGAACAAAGCAAAAGTTTGCAGTTGGAAAAGATGCTTGGTAGTACCATGGAAAAAGTGTAAACAGTATCAAATGGCACACTCCACACGGATGGGGCTCCACCCATTTATGGTAGAAGAAGACTGTGGCCAGCATCTTGGTCTGTGTTCAGCTAAAGCTTCCTCTCACAAACTTTAAGCATCCCAGTTCTGCTGGTTCAAGAAACATGATACTTCCCAACATGAAGGAATCATTGAAGTTAGAAGGAGGGACAGGAAACTTGTTTTTTCTTTCATTTGTTTCCCCCAGTTGCATGCTTTGGTACTTCACCCTGGAAAGACACATTTTATGAAAGAATTTTACAGAGGGTCCTGCTGCTTAGAAGATCCTACAATTCATTTTACTAGCAGCAACCATGAGCTCAATTTCCTGCAAGAAGCTGGCAGCAGACATTCTGACAACTGCAGCCTTTCTCAGGGGCCAATAGAGACGAAAGAACTGTCTTACTAAACATATCCTTTGATTGTAAAATGGACAAATAAAAGTGAACTAGGGGAAAAGAAACAGTTTTGACAAGTACTGTGCTCAAATTGGCAGCTTTCAGAAAGAAAGACTATAATGCTAGTTCACAAAATTCTGACTGATGTCATGATTTGTAGCTCCCATGACATGTCAAGAGGCAGTTTAGGCATTTGTAGATTTGTACTCCTTTAGCCAGTTACAAATCACAAAGGAGCTTTCATTCATTAAAGAAAACATTAAAGCAAGGGAGGAGAGTCACTGTAGCACAGTTATGGAATCAGAATCATGCCAAAGGGTGTTTTACTTTAACAGAACTCTCAAATTTGTCTTTGATGATAGTCTGATAAGCAAGCGTGGAAAACATGCGTACACAACACGTAGTTTGACACAACAGGAGTAGACACAACTACAGGCCTGTGTTCAAAGACACCAAAAGAACCAATCACTAGTTTGTACCCCACCAGTCTCTGCACAGATTTGCAGAGCTTTCTTTATATGTCTGGAGTCAAAATTCAGATTTAGCTTCATCTTAAAGGAGTCTAGGTGACACAATCCAAAATCTCCATAAAACTAAATCGACACGCATAAGCAGGACAAAGAGACTGCTTCTCAGAGTCAAATCATGTGTGGAGACACAGACAGCAGTTTGCACACAGAGGAGTTAATAATGGTTCACCATCAACCCAAAGACAGTATTGAATGGAGATCCATGAAAGGCTCTTCTGGGTTTAAAGATGTTAACAACTTCTGTGAAGAAACTGATAGGATGCTTACATTAGTTAGCCAATGACACAAAAGAGGAGAGATCTACAAGAGTGCTGGTTGTCTACAAACTGGAGAATTGAGCTGAAAAAATAGTCGGAAATTCATGAAGGATACCTAATTGAATTCATTATCTACATCATTATCAATATAGGATGTGGACCTACTGGGGTAGCACCAGTCCATTAACAACAAGTATAGGAAGACTGCATCAGAAGTTTGCCAGTTTTCATCAGAGATAAAAACACAGAGCTTTCATAAGATCTGTTGGCCATTTCTTCTGCCCCTATCTATGACAATCTATTTGAGGGGTTGTGTGGGGCTATAAAATGTGTGAAGAATTGATTCATAAAATCCCTTACATGCTTGAAGCAGAGCTATTAACTAAAATAAATGCAAATTATTTATTAATATCGAGCATACAAATTTGAGTTCTAATGTGACAGTACAAATTCATAAGTTGTGTTCACATTTAAGGAAAAATGTGCAAGAAGTGATTGTTCTTAAAAGCCAGTTGCTTTCTGTTTAAATAGGGGTTTCCTTTGTGAACACTCCGGAGTTTTCATGAGAAATAACAAGCACTGGTTTTTTTAGCAGGAGCTATGAATGAACATTTATATAAACAATGCGAGTTTCTTTGTACATAATAATTTGTTTTTCCCTTCATGTCCTAGGAGACAGTTTTGGTCTCAGCTTTGGTCAGGGTGGCTGCACTGTAGTTGTGTCCAGCCCTAGCCAGGGTATCCTGGTGATTTGCACCCTAACCCTCATGCCCTGAGATGATTCTCTGGCTTGATGTTGGACCTGCCCCACACTTTGGCCAACAGAATGTGTCCAACCCTGGCAGTTGCATCCAAGCACAGAGTGATCTTACCACTGGCTTGCTGACCTGTTGCTGACCTGACCTGCTTGCTTAACCTTGGACCTTCCATGCACTGGGGGCTTCTCTGGCAGTCTGGACTCTTTCTTGATTGAAGGTGTTAGCATAAAACATGCTCCACTTGCCATGTTCAGCTGCCTAAGGATGGCATCCTTGTTGATGAGGACACCATCTCTGTCCATGTTTACCACGCTCAGCTCCTGGCTCCCCTTCCTGCCAAAACTTGTGATACTGTGTTTTGCCTGCTGCTGGGGTTAAAACCACATCTGTGGGCAGACTCAAAGAAGCAGGATGAAGTCCTCATAGTCAGGTTGGGCAACGTGTACAACAAAGCATATTGACATTATGAAAAAAGCAAAGTCTGGTGAAAATGGAAGGTATTTTTTGCATGAAAAGTTCAGGGTTGGAAACATCATCCTCAGATGAGCATGAATTCCATTTAAAATGGTCTCTTCTTCAGAAGCTACATTTAACACAACACAGAATTGTCTTCCTAACACCCTCATTTTCACTGTTTAACTGAATGTGGTTTGCCCACTCTATGAGTTTGCTATTGAGTTTGGTTCCTCCACTTTCTCTGTTGTTTTTCTGGTATCATTTAAGCAGAATTAAGCAAATATTTTTCTGGTATCATTAAGCAGAATTCAGGCCACTGAATTTCATCTATGTGAAGGAGGCAGGAGGAAGAGGACATTTCAAATACTTCTAATGTTTGATTTTGTTCAGCTGAAAGCAATATCTCTTGACACAACTTCTGTTCTGAAAAGTTGAACTCTGGAGGATCGAGCTATGCTTGATGAGTCAAACTCAGCTATTAGGGGTTGTGACAAGTTCTTGTCAATTTTCTCAGGTATGCTCTGTGAGCAGAAAGGATAAAATTGCCCCCAGTTCATAGTCAAGGGGCACTTGGAAATAAAACTCTAAGCTGCTTGTGACTCATTTTGAGTTGCAAACCATAAGACACAGCTAGAGCAAGAGGACAAGTTCTGCACATTAGATGCATCATGCAATACACCCAGCTACTGACACCATGAATGCTGAGTAGAGAGAACAATTGTGATATAACTGAGGTCAGTCCAAATGAAGATGTCTTTAAAGAGAAATCCTGAAGTTATGTTGCCTTATATTTCAAGTTACCACAAGTAACTCAGGTATTCATCTTAATTTTTACAACCGTCTTTCTAAACACAAGCTTCATTTTGCTTTTAACTATGGTAGAAGTAAAGGGCTTAACTATTCACCCTTAATTTTGAGGCCCAGAAGGATTACCCTTTAATGAAGGGACAATGAATACACACTGTCTGTGTCCCAGGACACCTGTGGTGACAGGTAACAACTAGTATTATTTGCTGCATGGTGAAAAGGATGTGAAGGAGGAAGGAGAATTACATCATTGTAGCAGGGCATCTCAGCCCCACCAGAGCTTATCTGTTGTTTGTTAACCAGTCAGACAACTCAAACAGGACAAGCTGTCTTACAGTGAGTTATTTTGTGCCACAGGGTTAACATTTGTCTGGCACCCCCCAGCTGCCAATAAACATCTTACCATTTGTTAAGTGAGATCTGGAAAGATAAGATGGATTTTTGACACTTTACACCAAACTTTCACAAAGTAGAAATCTTCTATATGTTTCTCTGGAAAAGTATGGAGTTTCTCCCATGAGTAGAGACACCTGCTTTGCAGTTACTCCCCAGGGATTAAGGGAAGGAATCTGTGCGTGTTATCATCATTTCAGTGGTAAATTACGTTCAACTCCTAATCAATTATATTTCTTTGGCTAGCTTTAATATAGGTATCTTGATATAATGCACTGTTTTATGTTATGCTGTAATCTACTAGCAGTTCTTTTTAGTTTTATACTGCGTAGTAAGCGATTCTGATTAAGATCTTTCATCTGTTATCTCTTGTCTGTTTAATAAATGATTCATTTTATAAATAGGATAGAATTTATATGCATCTGCCATCCTTGGAATGTGCAGTCCAGAGTGATTCTTTAAATTTAAACTGCTGCCAGAACCTGAGGCTAAGACACACCTTGTCTGAAGCTCACACTCGTCCTGTGATAATTAGGTAACAACAAAAGATAGGAAGGGAAATGGATTGTCTCACAAAAGGTAAAATTATTGTGTGAAAGAAATCTTGTGTAAGAATATTCCCAAGGCCAGGCAAGCTTATGCTGCTCAACATTCTTGAAAAGAAACCCCTGCTGTGGTTTGTTTCCAGAAGGTTCCCAAAAGTAGGCCAGTCTGGCTTTGTTTTACCCTTGCCCTGGTGGACCACAAGAAAGAGGGGAATACTTTGAAGGTCCCTGTTGCCAGCTAACACAAAAGGAACTGGAGATGATAGCAGGGGAGCAATGCTCTTAAGGGTATGACTGTACTGTGCAAGACCACAGGGACTGCAGTATCAGTATCAACACACTTTCAGTGAAGCTGGTGGCACACCTCTGCAGCTGGCTAAAAGTTGGGAAACATTGCTGGTGCTGTCTGCAATAGCAAATAAAAAATGTGAGGCTTCTCCTCCATTATTGGCTGGGATCAGTGAAAGCTTTGGTTTAACTGAATTTTCAAAGGAAAGGAATGTGTCAAGGAAGAATTTGATCCATACTTTTGACTCTTTATAGAAATAATCTAGTTTGTCAGATAGCTCATCCCTCTGCCTCTCACAGACCTCTACTGAAGGAAGTGGTTGAAAAAGGATTTCATAAGATGATCTGAAGGAGAGGCCCATGTTTCAGATACCTAAGGATGTCTGAAGGAAAAAATAAATCACTCTAGGGAGTTTACACACTTCTATGAGTTGTTAGCAAGTAACCAGAGGTTTTTTGGATTGCAGTTTTAAATTTGGGCGCCTACTTCTTTTTCTGGATTGAATTCCAGGGCACTAGTAGGAGTGAAGGAAACAGACTCCATCAAGACCTCCCAGTCTGAACAGGAGACTTGCAGTGCAGGTGAGATGATATTTATTTAAATTTATTTAAATTCCATAAACTTTGGACAGTCTCCAGTTCTCCACTTAGGATCTTTTATTTGATGTTGGTGGGCAGTTAAAACCAACAAGGATAACCCAAAACAAATCCTAAGCAAAAGAACACAAACAGCCCTTCTGTGGAAATGAAAATCACAGGATTTTTCTCTCTTCTCTGCCCCCTCAAAAGTTGCTGATTTATTGCCCTGAATCAAAGCATGTCATTCAAAACCAAGAAGTTAAATAGACATTGAAATAGTGATTGGTGTGGGGGAACTTGCATCTAGAAATTATGGTAAAAATATAGAGTACACTGCAGAAGGAGAAAATAACTTTCTGAGAGGAAGACTTACTAAACTTCAAAATCTAGTAGAAAATGTTGACTCAAACATTTCTCTTCTGTCCCATTAACATTTATTTCTCCAAATTTTACTACTATGAAATTCATCATTCTCTTTAT
This sequence comes from Leptocoma aspasia, assembly GCA_013399835.1. Lineage (NCBI taxonomy): Eukaryota > Metazoa > Chordata > Aves > Passeriformes > Nectariniidae > Leptocoma > Leptocoma aspasia. The sequence continues at coordinate 613,423 of VXAX01005453.1, read as the reverse complement.
GTAATAATAGTCTACACTTTCGAAATGGACACTTATTGCTAGAAAACATGTTTAGTTAAAATTCTATCCTGAGACATGCCAGTGGAGGCTTCATGCATCAGTATTTGCCCAGGCAAAACTCATATTTGTTCATGTAAATGTCCAGCTAGGACATATAAATATTGATTTGTTTGCATAAGAAAAATATTTTTGCTGGCAAAAGTTTTTGAAACTGTGGCCTGACATCTAGGCCCAGACTATTTAATGGCCTTTGAAGACACAATGTTAGCGGGCAAATTTTTTTGAAGTTTGCAAAAATATAACAAATTTGAAAAACATATGTTCAAATATTCAGGTTCAACCATTATGAATTTTGAATACAGCATTTCAGACAGAATAAGGTTTCACAGAAGGAAAGAGGGTCTCTATTTAAAGCAGGAGCCTGGGAAAATGAAGACATATGTTCAATTCCTGTTACTGCAATAAACTTTACTGACACTGGGCAAGTATCCTAATCACTCAGTCCCTTAGTGCCCAGCTGGAAAAAGCAGGAACACTGGTGCTTATTTTTCCTGTCTTGCTTCATTTGCCTTGAAGGTCTTGGAAACAGGATTGTTTCTGATTATGTAGAGTTAGTGCTTGCAGGAGTAAGACCCAGATCTCAACTGGAAGCTCCAGGAAAGAGCAGGACTCGACAGTGTGCAATTAAAAGGGTGAAAACTTTCAGTATGGCATTTCTAAACACATTCCCTTAAGTGCTCCTTAGAAAAGGGGGAGGGAAATTTCTTTATTTTTTTCTTTAATTTTGAATTAATGAAAATATTTCTACTGAAAAATAAATCAATGCTCTCAGGATATTGTAAGTAGAATTCAAGTATTTTAAGATTTAGGTAGCACTTCAGCAATTTTACAAAAAATAAGGCCAGCAAGGCCATTGAGAACTACAGCACTAACATCAATTTCTGCTGCTACTCTTCAAACTAGTGGTAAAGAAAATTACTTTTTTCACATGAAGCTCTGGAAAGTTGTGTTAGATGGGGAAAGCAGGTACAGGTAGTTCTCTCCTTTGCAAAGATTTGCTTATGAAAAGGGGTGAACACAGCATGATGTAAGATAGAAAATGTCAAAGAATGTCGTTATCCCTTTGCAGCCAGGACTGAGCATTAATCACTTTCATGGATGCACACAGCCTTCCACAGCAAACCAGCAACCTTGTGTCACTGGTAAAATACCACTTTTGTTCAGAGTTTCAAGCTTTAATACTTGCAATTAAGCATCTTTTTCATTATTTAAAAAAAATGCACAGTTTGAGGTCCAGGATAGTATTTATTTTTTCAGTAAAAATGGGCTGTAAGAAAAAGAATATCAAATATGCAAATTGTCTTCAATTGTCACAGAACTGAAAGGTGATTATAACTAGGGCAGCATAAACATCTGACTTATGCCATTTGACAATCAGCCACTGGCTATTTTTTTCCACAGTAAAATAAAAGAGTGAAAGCTGTTCCATTTCAGATCAAATGAAATTGTTAAGCTTGGGTGGGGTTTTTTTGTTTGTTGTGGGTTTATTTAATTAATTTTATTATTTTTCATATATTTCACCATTAAATGTAATTAACTTCTAAGACTGAATTTTTTTGAATAAAAAAATTTCTGTTTGGAAAACATCAATATCAAGTTCATATCTTTTGAGTTAAAACAATCTAGGTTTAACAAACATTTTTATTTATTCTCTGTACACAGAAAGCAGCAAAAAGTGTTTCACTCAACTTAGCAACATTAGACATCTCTTGGTTCACATTACTGGCATAGAAAAGATTTGCCAGCTTCCAGGAAACTCCTGAGACTTACTGCACACCATCAACGCTAATATGTATGGAAAAATTACATCTGTTGGAAATCAAAGGAAATCTGGCCATACTCTACTTGAGGGTGATATAATTTCAAAGTGACCAAGCCTTACCAAATTTCAGGATATACCTGGGCTAGCAATAATCTGTACTCACCTACAGGGAACTTTGCAAAGTTACAAGATTCAGAGACAAAAATGATTAAGAATTTGGTAACAAACAGCATTTTCAGGTCTTTATAGCTACATGACTTTCATTGGAGTGAACATTCAAATTCTACGCAGATGTGTTACCTCCTTGGGAGTGAAAAATGGTGACTGAGCAATACACACAGATTGCAGTGTGGGATAACTGTGTGGCATCCTTCATTTTGGCCAATGAGGTGTTCTGATGTATCTTTTGAGGTCCAGAAACTTCTCTCTAAGTAGTGGCATCAATATGAGCATTGCTGAGAAATCATGGTGATAATCTATCTTTTTCTTTACAACTCTGCTCTTTCCTGGCCTTCTTTATTAGTCATTACCAAAACAAGACCTAGATTTTGAGAAAATAAAGGGGTGCAGTTTCCTTTTTGCTATGCATACCCAGAAAACAAATCCCTGTTCTAATAAATTGACAACCAGCTCCCATGGCTATTTCACTGCAGAACCAGAACAACTTTGAAATTGCTGTTCTTCTTGCCACACGTAACTCTCCCCTAAGTTATTCTGGTGAAAGCCCCGTCTGTCTGTTTCCTTAGCATGGGTCAATAAAGAGCTGAATTCAGTGATTCTCAAGTCAGCAAAAGCTTTTGAGGCAACCATATAATTCTTTTTCTTCCTTTACCCCATTTCACCCCAAAAGGGGACAAGTAGCACCAGTCCTGAAACCTTAGGCAAACACTGGAAGCTTTATCAGGCCCCACACCAAAAAAAAAATCCACTCAGCCCTTACTTCAGAAGGGCCATATTTTGTCTCCTATGGAAAGTATCTGTGCCATTTCCAGCCAGAGGTTACAGAAAGTTACACAAACCTCCTGGTTCCACGTGTGTCTGGAAGTATTTTACATGACTAGGTTATACCCACAATTTATTTGTTCTTTTATAGGGCTTTCTCTCACACAGCAATTCTATCATGCTACCCAGCACTTACCATTGATCCCAGCCAAGCTCAGACATCCCTTGGGTGGAAATGCAGAGACAGAACTGATGCATCAGTTTAATGACACCCACATATCCTTTGTGTCATGAGGATCTCTGTGTAACCTCTTGGGAGTATCTCCCTGTCCCATTTTTGCTGCAGAGCTGTACAAAAGGTCAGAGAAAGAGTCAGCAGGATGTGTCCTGAAGGGTCATTCTCTGATCTTAATTATGCTGATGTAGTTCCTTTGAATTATAGGTACCATTTTTGCCTGTGAAAAGATGATCTAAGGTTTGACCTGAACCCTGATTTATAAACATGCCTTTTTTATTCCCCCTTTCCCTTTGTCTAACAGATGGCTTTACAGAACTTCAAACACCAAGGAAATTTGATGTGCTATATGAAGCCTAGTGCTAGCTAGAAGTGTTCAGATAATAAGATGAACTCTGAGTCCCATGAATTACAGTTACTCGGTGTGTCTGATAAAGGATGCATTGCTTATTTTATCCACAATATAGGGGTTAACCATGAGGAATAGAATTTTGGGAATCTTTAAGAAAATTCTCACACAAGTGTATTAATACCAGATGTATGAAAAATATGCCACCAGGGAAAATACAGATTGAAAATATTATTTATATGCAATAGTGCATATATTGTAACTATAACAGCATACATTAACAGCTAAATATAATTTAAATAATTTTTTTTTGTCTTTTCAGTGAAAAATTAGTGGATCATTAATTTCAGGTGACATCTTCTGGTATCAAAAGAAATCAAAAAACTATTGGCCTGAAAAAATAGCTCTTTTAAGAAATAAAAATACATATATTCCTTGTTAGTGCATTAGACTAGATAAAGCAGAGAGGGTATGAAAGATTCTTTCATGTGGATTTTACTGGTTCCTTCTTTGTTTCAGGTACAAACTCATTGGCTTCAAATGCTTCGTTTTAGTTGAATTCCAAGCTGAACTGTATCCATGTGATCCATGTTTCACTGTCCTCTACAAGTACATGCCTTTGTATCTACAGCAAACATTCTTGGCCACTTGTCATCCCTTATCCCAAATAGTGTAAGTCCTTTTCTCCAGAGTCTCTTCCCTCAGATTAAACTGAAATCATACCACAAAAAGTACTGTGAGTTTACAGTCAATTAACTAGTTTTCAGTAAGTCAGAAATCTGATGGCTTGCCTGGCTCAGATCGACATCTGGAACTGGTACTAATCATTTGGATATTTTTTAATTTTTAAAAAGTTAAAAACTAATGGAAATGAAATTCTAATAGATCTTGTTTCTGTTTGTGCACAATCGTCCTACCAAAAAATTCACATTCAAACACTGACTCTTGTTACATATGCAACAACAACTATTTCAAGAGGTTTTATGTAAAGATGTAGTGTGTGTTCTGTAGATGCCAACTGCTCACAAATTAATTGGATTTATCAAGAAGTTCTAACCTCCATACAGAGTAAGTGAAGTTCAAGGCCCAGAAAGAGAGAGAAAATCAAAAATAAATTAGACCAAAAGAAGTAAAATAGTGAAAATATCTAAGAGAGAAAACTCCATTCACTTTACCTTGTATGACCATGTGGGGTCTGTTTTCCACATCTATTCATGACAAGTGTGCTTTAGGAACTTGCTTTGCAAAATAGCAAATTCAGTGAAATTTGAAGAGCATGGTTCACAGATTTTTCCTTAGCTGGATATAACCACTGCCATCTTCTTCCATTAGCTGAGTCTGCACCTCGGAGCAGAAATGTTATTAAATTCTCCATATCACATACTTAGAAAGAATAATAATCAGGGCTGACAATGAAGCAGAAAGGGTGTTAGGCATCCTGGACCACTCTAACGACTTACCATAGTCACATTCTTTCTGTTGCAGGTATTTTACGTGAAACTTCTCAGGCTTGGTTCGCTCTGTGTTATACTTTTTTACTGTGGCGAGCCTCACATTTAAAAAATACGTAAAAAACCCACCACGAGATATTCAATCAGCTTTTATTCTAACATCACAGTGCTTCAGGCCACATAAATGATCAGAAATCACTACTTTCAGCGGTATTAATCTTCATTTACACCCCTGAAATCTTTATCAAAGATTTCTTTTTATATATCAGCTGTCCTTCCCCACCAAAAATTGTGTCCCAACAGCAGGTGTTTCTCATCCTTATTATATGTGTTCATCATAAATCCTGATAAAAAATGTGTAGACCAAGATACAGACATGCAGCATTGCTTGTCCTCAGTGGTTGTTGGTGCCTAAATATGCTCATTAGAGAAATAGAAAATCATGCTTCTGCTGCACATCATTCACAAGGCATTATTAGCAAGAAATGTTTCCAAGTATTACATTGCTTGACTCCTTGGTATTATCAGATTATTACTAAACAAGCTTTCTCAGCATCCACTCATAGTTTTAGATTTATTTGGAGTTTCTTGCCACTTCAAACACAGCTTTTAAACAGTCATTTACATCCTGTTTTTCATCTAATTCATGGTAAATTGACTACCAGCATGTATCAGCACAAATTGGAAGTCAATAAAGGCCACCTAAAACAAGGACAGATTTTTGCAATAGCCATGGCATTTTTCCCTTTCCCATTGTAATAATTACTTCCTACCTTATCATGGCATAGAATTATTTAGGTTGGAAAAGACCATTAAGATCATGAAGGCCAACTGTTCATCTAGCATAGCCAAGTCCACAACTAAACCATGTGTCTCAGAGCCACACCCACATCTTTTCAGTACTTCCAGGGATGGTCACTTCAGCACTTCCCTGGACAGCCTGTTCCAACGTTTAACAACCCTTCCAGTTAATAAAGCTTTCATAATATCCATTCTAAATCTCTCCTGGTGCAACTTGAGGACATTTTCTCTTGTCCCATCACTTGCTGCTTCAGAGAAGAGGCCAATAACCTCTTTATTACAACCTCCTTTTGGTCAATTGTAGACTCTGAGTAGCATCACTTCATAACAAATTAGGCAGAGATTTCATTCCCTTGTTACACTCTGCAAAGACAAAGTTTAGTACTTTTCCTGGGAATCCAATTTTTTCATTGTGACCACAGTACTCTCTTGAGCTATATCATTATATATCTTCTTGCAAGATCATGTATTTCCATCTTTTCTCAAGCAGTTGATAAACTGAAAATATTTGAGCCACAATATATTTGTTTTTATGTAATGTCTTCATATTTTCTTACTAAAACCTCTGTGTAACTCTTAAGCATATATAAAACTTTAAAGATCAGATGGGATCTTGTGAGGTAAAAAGTTTCTGCCTAGTAAAATACTACTTTGCATTACTTGTATTTTTTTCAGAATTCCTGACATACAAATAACTTAGACTTAATTCACACCTTTTTAAGTTTTAATAGTTCATTGGAAATTTTGTTGTACTTTTATTACCTGGTTGCTTTCTTATGCTCTTTTAAAAAATATTACTTTCACAAGTGGTTCTGCTGCCTACAAAATATCTCTGAATCTGTGTCTCTACCCACTTCACCATGATGATACTCATTATGTTTTCTTAATATGACTGTATACCTTATAAAAGAGCTACAATATCAATGCTGTCTGTATTCTTCAATCAATGCTTTTTTAAAGCCAGCTCTAGGTGACCAACATCATTGTGTGGTTCCTGCCTGTTTTGGAGTCTGTTTTAGCTGTGCCTTGTCTCTTATTTTCATGTCTTTAAAGGAGCTTTTTTCTCTCTCGCACAACAGTGGCCTGAATCACAACTAGGTTCCCTTAGGCTCTGTGTTAGTCTCTCATCTTAAGGCAGTTTGTGGTTGATCTAGTAGGTAAGAATTCCATTTCTGAATGTTAACATATTCTTGCAAGTATCATTGTGAGTACAATAAGCTGATTATTCTGATCCCACTGTAGGTAGGTAGCTGTGTTACAGGTAGAGCTCTTTCTTATTTTCCTGCTATAATGTCTTAGTGTAAGGATCATTTTAATGTCAGTGCTGAGAGTTGGTATGGGCTCCTTCAAGTTCTCTGCAGACTCAATTTGTGTTTCTTCAGTGAGAACACACACACTGGTAGCAAGTTTGCTCACAGCTTGCTTCGAAGACAGTAACTGCACCAGCAGATTTTTGTGCTCAGAGGTTCCATTTCTTTTCCATTCTGCTGAGATTCGGATGTGCTTTAGAGATAGTTGCTCCACCATATTTGGCTGAGATTTTTGTCTTTGATGAGATTGAGACATTCCACATTCTCAATCTGTTTTCTATACCTGGGTAACATATCTGTATTATCACATATCAGTAATATTTACTTGGCTTTGTATCAAAAGGAGATGAATACTCAGGTTTCACCCAAAGGCCGAGCTAAGATGACCAGACCCTGACTCTGGCCCATCCCCTCCAGCCCGTTCAGAAGGCTCTGCTTGCAGCAGAACATGTTTGGCATTGCTCCCGAGGCCGTGGGAACACACAAGAGCTGCCACCATGACTGCAGGCTACTTTAGAGTAACAAACGGATTCAAGGAAGACCAAAGCAGCTCACAAACAAGCGGCAGTCAGAGGCAGAGCTAAATTTATCAAGCAACACATTCTGTCCACTCATTGCTCATTCATCTCTAAAGACTCTCTTTGTGAGCATAATTATGTTTTTCTGCAGTGGTTGTTTGAGAACATTTTTCTGACTATATCATGGAGCAACATTCTAACTCAACCAAAATTGGTTGTTTGTTTGTTTGTTTGTTTGAATAATTAAATTCCAGATGAAAGATTTGGTTTCTCCAAGGAGGGCACAGAATATCCTTTCCAATAGCCTTGAAAAAGTATTTTAAACCAGATTTATTCCTAGGTCACAGCATGCATAAAATCATTCTTAATATAGCTTTCTGGGTTTTTTAATACTAAAATGAACTTCAAAACAAACTTAAGGTATCTGTGAATGATAACTTACTGTAGTGGGAAACAAGCAGGACACTTGAGTCCTTTGAAAAGCAGAACCATATTCACTTACCATTTTTATTTATGTCTGCTCAATTACTCTTAAGCCAGTCATTATTTCTAACACAAGAATAACACTTTACTAGATGTGCTGCAAGCCATTTTTAAAAATAAGTTGTAATATTAGAATTGAATGTTTATGGAAGGTAGTAAGTATAGCTCAGAAAGCCTGACATACATTTGTTAACCTAAAAAAAAAAGCATAATTGGATACATCTGAATGAAAGAAAGCTGAAGTTTTAAGTGGCCGATGAAGTATCATAAATAGCTAATGGGTGATATCCCACTTAGTTTATCTTTGCTGTAGGAAAACCTATTCAACATCTTCTGTATCCACATTAATATTAAAAAAAATCATAAATTGCTCATTAATTTTTTAATGGATCTGTGGTCATGCTGTGTGAATTTCATGCACCAGATTATATTTGAAAAATTCTTCCGGGACTACTGAAATTGGCAGGGCTACGTATGTCCGCAAATTTGGAATACTGTGCCCCTATCATATCCCAGAATATGACTTTAAATGTGAGAATCAACTCCAGAATGATTATTCTGTGATAAAATTAAAAGAAAATTCATCAGCAGGATATGCAGCTAACAACTATCTTTCACTCTGAGCTTGAAGGATTACATTCTCCTAAAATACTGGCATGTTTAGCTGTGCAAGTTGTACATACCAAGCTCCTTCTGAAAACTGGTGTCTGTTTTGAAACACTGGGCTTTTGTGAATCTCTTTTAAACTTTACCTGATCTCGTCCTGGGTTATCCAGAAGAGTATTTTTCCCTCCAAGGCCTCAGATGCTCGTGTGTCTTTGCTGCTCACCACCACCAAAACTATCAACTCATGTGCTTGAATTAAATGGGAATTTACAGAGAGCCAGGCAAGCACTAAAAGCTCACACTTAGTTCACAACAACCAGAATTTTTAAAACATGCTGTGCAATGAAATGAATACATTTAGAGCCTGGGTTTTGATTGTGGCTATTTGAGTGAATAAGAAAACACACATATTAGATATTAGTCTTTTGACTGGGAGGTGTATTCATGCTGCAATGATGAGAGAAGAACATTACCCTCCAGACCCTGTTCACACCACCCTTGAAGTAAATGGCAACAGTCCAGCAGTCATAAAAGAGGCCAAGATGTGTCAAGAACATTTTTCAGCTACATGATGACCTTTATGTTTTCTTTCACATGCTTCTCATTACAAAGCAATTAACAAAAGAAAGGGGGCTTCATAAAGTGGTTGGAAAAGAACTTACAAATTAAATGCTAATTAAATACATAACAAGAAACTATCAATTCATGAAGAAAACAACAGACAGGATTAAATAGCACCAATGCCTTTAAATCACAGACCTCATAAAGTATTAAAAATAAAATCACAGTTCATAAATATATGTTTGAATTCAGAAGCAAAACTGCATCTGCAATGAGACAGTTACTGGATGAGCAGACATATTATTTAAGCAAATTCAAATTTGCCTCAAGAACAATATTTGGGTACTAAAATTTAGGTCTACCAAAAACAATTGTTTCTATAGGTTTTCTTCATGTGGCAGCACAAAACCTGTCAGAATAGTATCTGATTTAAATATAAACCATATAGAAATATGGAGAAGTAAGAATAAGTAGAATGAAGGGAAAGGAAGGAAGGAAGGAAGGAAGGAAGGAAGGAAGGAAGGAAGCAAGAAAGAAAAGAAGG
>VXAX01005453.1:591114-603655 GCA_013399835.1 Leptocoma aspasia | reverse complement strand
GGAAGGAAGGAAGGAAGGAAGGAAGGAAGGAAGGAAGGAAGGAAACCAAACAAAGAAAAATAACTTTCTCCAAAATACCTCCAAAAATGACAAGAACAGGCAAAAATCCTATATGTAATGAAAGACAGAGAGCAGAAAAATAAGCATCATGAGACAAGAGAAAAGGAAGTATGCACGTAGTACTTTTAAGCATATTGTAGTGGGTACTGATGGAGAAATAATAAAATTTTAGCAGCTTAATAGGATTTTAGCGGGCAAGTTTAGAGATATCCTAGGATAAGCATGGAAGGATTTCTCAAACAGAAAAGAAATAAAGCAAGCAATGAGTAAATGGTGTCAAGAGCTGCTCAACAAACCAACAATATTTTAAAAAATATTTTAAGAATACTTTCTCAGGAAGAGAATTATAACACATCACATCTTAAAAGAGCAAAAGACACCATGAAAAAGATTGCATCTAAAAACCTTACAACTGAAGAACACTGTAGTAGAGGACCAAGGTGCTGATATCTCAGAAGGTGCAGTGTTGGTAAATTGGAAAAAATGTGGAAATCCATCACAGGTACACATTCCTTGTAAAGGAATTCCTTGTATTTCCTTGTAAGGAAATACTTCAGAAAAATGCTGGTATTGAATAGGATGTATTTTTAATTGAGTGCTAAGAGTTGTCAGAATTCAACTATTTCTTGCTTTAAATGTTATCCATTTAAAGATTAGATAGATAGATAGATAGATAGATAGATAGATAGATAGATAGATAGATAGATAGATAGATGTCAAATTTCAAAGAAAATCCTGAAAGGAAAACCCCTTAGTGGGACACAAGTCAGAGCTAAGCTAAAGTGTAGCTCTGTAAAAAAGCACTGAGGGGGAGTTTATGGACTTTATAGCAAGGGACATGCCAGAAGCAACACTGGACACACAGGTGTAACAGAGCTACCTTTGTGCTCCTGGCTGTGTCATAGCAGCATGGAAAATTTTCTGCATGCTAGAACATTCACCTTCTGTGCAGATGAAATCTATATGATTTTTTTGTGTCATGGTAGCACATTTCCAGGAAAAAAAAAAAAACAAAAACAAAAACAAAAACAAACAAAAAAAAACCCAACACAATAAAAACCCTTCCTAACATCTGCATCTGTTTTGATGTGTATAAGATAATGATACAATATATGTCATTTAAAAAAATAACCTTATTGGACTTGAAGTGTGCTGTATTCCTGAAGATTGAAATCAAACTCTTGAGAACAGGTGGGAGTGTAATCAATGTCTTTCTTAAAAAGCAGATTCAGCTTGAGCTCAGTGTATCACTCTTGCTTCTTTTCAGATGCAAAGGTCCAGTACTACATCACCCACAGGGATGGGATTTGCTACAAATAGAATACTCATTTAGTTATTTTCCTATATTGTGTACCTTACATATGAGCTTTGCAATTTTACCTCTCCTTATCAGAGCTTTACACATGTAAAAGCTCTTCCATTTTATATTTGGCTGGAATTTTGCATATTAATCAAGCACTGTGTGTATGTGTTAGGTAATGTCCAGAACACAGTGTTTAGGCGCATACTTGATTTTTACATCCATTAGTGGCATCATTAAATTTGACTGGCTTCCTTAGTTATTAAATGTTACCATGTACCAAGTTCCCTGTTGAACTGGAGTCACAAAGAGAGCTGTGTTTGATGACAGTAGAAGATGAAGGTAGAATTCTCATTCTCTGTGAAATATAATATTCTGTATGTCAGGTGAATAAAAGAAAACTGAGGGTAAAGTTTTTTCATTAACTCATTTCAGCTCTCTTCTCTATGTGTTTGCTTTAACACATTAGATCTTTAAATTGTAACTTTGTTCTTTTCTTAAAAATTGCTTACAAACATCTTTTCATGCTAAAGTTTATGGAAACAACATTTTGCATACACATTTGCAAAACTTCATGAAACAGTATTTTATATGTGCATTGTAGAAGTTGATGGTGATCCACAATAAACACATTTTTATAGAGGGAAATGGCCACATGGCCTGTCAGGATGTGACCTAAAGAACATGACAGTATTAGTTGTCATTGTTAATGAGTGTAGTTGAGGTAAGAAAAAGAAGTTACTACATATAACACAGTATAAATTCCGTCATATAAAGCATTATAGGAATTCTTGCATTGTGCTTAAACCACCAAATATCTGCATTAGGAGAATAATAAATTTTCAAAGCAAACATTTTAAGAAGTACGTAATGTAGGAATTAAAATTGCTGTGCAACTTTAACTGACTCCCATTGTGCTTTCATATAGTACTTGGTAAGTGAACTAATTAATTTTGTACCAGCTTTTCTCCAGGATTTCTACCTCAGTTCAAAACTGAGTCAGTCAGCAAGTGAGGAAATCTGCAACATTTTGCAATTAATTTTCCATAAGCTTACTAATGGCATCCATCACTGCAGCTTCTAAATGAAAGTTATTTGAAAATGTCAACTAGTTTATGTTTGTAGCATTCCTGTGAAGACACAAGGTTGGCTAACCCCAAGCTGCAGATGTACAGCAGAAACAAAGGGCAATTAAAGACAAAAATATTCAGTAAATATGGATGTCCATTTTGGTATGCCTCATAGCTGGGTTTTAAGAGCTTGATGTACTTGCGTACTTGATGATACGCAGCATTTTATGTATCCAACATTAGGATCCCATTGATTCCATGCCATCCACAGGCAAAAGTGTAAAGTGGTAGCAGAACAACTTTTAAGTGATCATGCAAAAAACAATTGATTTAGGGAATTCTTGCAAGTCTACAACAAATAAAATTCAACTATCTGAACAGCATCTTTCCCTTCCCTTCCCTTCCCTTCCCTTCCCTTCCCTTCCCTTCCCTTCCCTTCCCTTCCTTTTAAAAATAAAGTTTATATAGATATTTTGAGTGATGGGAGCAATAACTGGGCATTATTTACCTGGACACTACAGCTACTCTTTCCAATCCATGTCTGAGGATGGATTTTGCACACAGTAACTGAAAGCTTATGAGAGCAATATATACTTCAAAAATTACTTTGCTCATCTAGCTGGTTAAATTAACAAGCAGAATGGATGGTAGAATCAAGAATAAGCCCCTTAATTTTAATTTGTTTCCCTCATCATAGGTTAGCACTGTGGTTTCTTCATGGTTCACTCCTGAGCACCTTCTCTTTAAGATGCAATTCAGGTCTGTAGCATAAAATTAAAATTTCTTCATTATTCTCTTCTGGAGGCTGTGTAGCAGCTCTCCACAAAACAATTGCTCATGGCTGCTTTTCATACTATTAGGTTCAGGTTGTGACTTCTGGAATAAGTAACAAGAAATCAGATTCTAAGGGCAAGAGGCAAAGGGGCTGCTTTAGCCATGTCCCCTCTATGGCTTGTATTGATCAGAGTTGGTAAGGGTACAGAAAAAATGAGCCCCAAAGGATCAAAGATAGCAAGACCAAGTGAGAATCTGCTTCTGTTTCTCCTTCTGCCCCTCCAACAGTGATGTCTTCTATTTTCTGAATACTTAAAAATGTCTAGGAAAGTTTAGGTTGCAAATGTACCATGCAGAGGATATTCTCATGGCAATACCAAATAAGCAGAAAATTCGGACTACCTTGAGGAGATAAGGTTGTGTACTGGTATTACAGAAGCATCTTTTAACCAGTAAGCAGATAGCATGACCTTTAAGAGATCACAAAACATGAAGGTCTTAGATATCATCCTCACTTATTTGCTTTAAAGAGTAGAACTGCACTTTAATGAACCAAGTTTGAATGTTGGTAAGCCAGCAGATGTCCGCATATTTAAAATTTCCCCATGGGTAAAAGAACTATGTAGTTTGAATACCAGATGACTTGATCTGGAATATTTTGTTATTCTGATCTAGCCTGGTGGTCTCAAGAAGATGACAATTCTATTTTCAGCTTATTTTTTTATTTCCTAATTTTCCCATAACCATTTAAATAAAAAATTCCATTAAATCATGTCTCACTGTTACTGGACATACTTCTGGGTTTTAATGTTGTTCCTTTATCTCAATAGTATCCAGATATTTCTCTGGTGTCCCAGTTCTGTGTGTTTATAAGTTTCCACATGAGCAGGAGTTTTCTACATCTTCGTATTGTTTCCTATCCTTGACAAAGACTTCAGCCTTAGACAGATTGCTGACAGATTGGTTCAGAGCCAACATGTAGGCAACAGTGCTAAATGGTGCAACAAACTCTCTATTACTTGTTTCTACCATAAATTTAAAAACCTTGTTGTTCTTGGGCTGCATATGTCACTGAACTCCTGACAGAGCAGTTACATTGCAGGATTTAGTTAAAGTCACTTTTCTTAAAGTAGCTCTTAAACCCAACCAGGAAGGCAATCCAGGTCAGTTGTAGGCTTGGTCATGAAGACTGAGGGGTCCAAAGAACTTCTTTATTTGGGAAGAAAGAAGCCCTTTGGCTCTCTTTCTCTTGACTGTAATGAAAGCTAAATAACCTCTGGATGTATATTAAAAAGAGAAGCAGGATGAAGAAAAAAGCTCTTTCAGGGTACTATCTGAGTATTCTGTTTCTTAATCTACCTACTGTTTTGAGCAGGAGTCTACAGCAATGACTGTGCATATGTCAATGAAATCCATAATCTTGCTTGTGCATCTAGTAAGGGAATAAATGAATACAGGAACACTATGTGTCTGTTCATAGCAGAAGGGAAACTATGAAAGTAAAGGAAATATGAAAAAAGTGCTCCTATCTGCTATGCTCCTATCTTCAGACAAACCAAATGTTATTTCAGGAAGGACAAAAAGGAAAATCTGGGGAGCTGCAGGCCTGTTAGCTTCACATCAGTCCCTGTGAAGATCATGGAACAACTAATTCTGGAAGCCTTTTCCAAACACATGGAGGACAAGGTGATCAGAAGAAGTCAATGTGGCTTTACCTGGTGGAAGTCATGCTTAACCGAGCAGATGCCTTCCCACACTGAAAGGACTACCTTGTCAGATGATGGGAAGAATAATGAATGTTGTTTGCTTCAACTATTTTAAGGCCTTTGGCACAGACTCCTATAACAATCTTGCAGACAAGGTGACGTTGTATGGGTTTGGTAAATTGGCAGTGAGGTGGATTCAATGTGGCTGAACAGCCAAGCCCGGGAGGAGGTGATCAATAGCACAAAGTGCAGTTGGAGGCACCCCGCTGCTGGTGCAACCCAGGGGACAATAGGGAGGCCAGCATTGTTTAACCTCTTCATTAGAAACCTAGACAGTGGGGCAAAGTGGACCCTCAGCAAGTTCAGAGATAAAGAATTGGAGGAAGTGAACATTGACACAAGGTGGAACTGGGCAGAGAGGAATTTGAAAAGGGAAATGCAAAGTTCTGCCAATGCAGAGCAATAATGCCATGCACCAGTATACACTGAGTTTCTGAGGAATAGATCCAAAGAGCTTGGGATTCTGGTGGGCCATAAGTTGAATGCCAGCCAGCAATATACCATAGTGACAGAGGTGACCAACAGCATTCTGGGCTGCATCAGGAAGAGCATTACCAGCAGGTTGAAGGCTGTCACCTTTTCTTTCTACCCAATACTGTTGAGGCCATGTCTGAAATACTGAGCCCAGTTCTAGACTCCCCAGTACTGGAGGGATATGGACTTACTGGAACAAACCCAGTGAAGGGCTGTGGAGATGACTGAGGGACTGGAACATCTCACGTGAGGAGAGATGAGACTCTTCTGCCTGGGGAAGATTCAGGGGAGAATCTCATAAATGTGTGTAGACACCTGATGGGAGGCAATGAAAAAAATCAGACTGTTCTCAGTAGCACCCAATGACAGGACTCAAATATTCAAATATTGGTTTGGACATTTAGAAAAATCTTTTCAGCGACTTAATACATTAAAAAACCCTTTTTTTAATATGTAAATAAACAACTCCAAAAATTATTTCTAGGCAATTTCCACTCATTTAACTACATGTTTAATTTGTTTTCAAAACTGTAAAACTTTCATTTTTAAACAATGAGAGATAGACTTCTGTCAGATAATTTTAATGAAAGCAGAATTTTCATTTCCTGGAAAGCACTGATACATTAAAATTTCACCTGTCCTAAACTGAAGCAAAGTAAATAAGTAGGACTTAAGTGAATTTTTTAAATTCACTTAAGGTAAACTTATAAGAAAAGTTTTAATTCTGAGTCTTTTTTTTTTCCCAGTTTATAATATCGAACACAATCCTGAATGAAATGTCTTCCAAAATGAAACATTCAAATATTCTGTCATGACAAGATTATAAAAAAGTTATCAGAATGTTTTGTTTTGATTGAAAGCAAAACAAACAAAGTATAGTCAATCCTGACACATTCCCACATAGCATTTACAACTGAATTAATTGGCATTTTCTGAAAAACATTCTGCTCAAAATTTCTGAGCCCCTCCACTGACAAGTGTATAGAATCACTGCTCTGTCCTAGGCAACACCCCACACATGCACACATCCTCTTGCACTGACAAGATATCTATTGAGAATGCTGGCCTTTTTAAGGTGGAATTGCATTGTTATACTATCACCAAGGCAGAACAAGGTGGAAAAGCAGAGGAACCATTCTCAGAGGGGTGTCTCAAATGGATAGGTTCTCCTTGTGCTTCCCCTGAGACAATCTTTTATCCCTTGGTTTTGCTCCAGACCATACCTGGAAGCAGCATCTAGTCCTTTTATAGGTCATTTAATATATTGCATGTTTACAAGGAAGACTTTGGGTGCTTTTACTTCATAAAACTACCTCTTTGGAAAAAAAACCCAACATAATTCAGTTAATGGGGTTCTTTTAAACCATTATCTTTTAAAATGTTACAAACCAGTCCCAAAGTGTTCTACCAGAGGGATATGCCTCTGCCCACCAGAGGGACAAAAGCTTGCTGGTTCACACCTGGCTTCAGTTAACCATGTTAAAGTATCACACATGTTTTATCATGATTTTTATGGTTTTTCTGCTCTTGAGTGTCGTAATCACATTATCATTTGAAAGGTAATCTACTTTTGAAACTTATTGTTGGTTTTGTTTTAGTCCTTTCAGATATTAAGTTTTTAAAATAGACAAGAAAGTAACTCCCTCCTTTCTCCTTCATTCAACTCATCAGAGAATTTATAAGGCCAGAAATTTTGGTTTTTTCTCCCCACTTCCTTTGGTACAGAGACTTGCTGTAAAGATCTCTGCCTTTACCTGGCGAAACAAAATTTCCTGCAAAGAATTCTTGAAAACTGAACGGTAAATTCTCACAGGGAATCTCTTTAACTGATTCACTTAGTAGTTGTCTGTGGTCTTAAATGCTTTGTTGATGGGAAATTTTAGTTTTTTGTATGACCATAGCAGAAAGGAGAGTCTCACAGGAGCGGTAAGACTGAGGATACATACACATATGAGATATATATATATATCATATATCCCCTTGACACATAGTGAACTGGCACTGGCACAAGCAGAAAACTTTAGTCACAACTGAACCCAAACAGGAAACTAAAGCAAAACATGTGTTATTTGGGCTCAGTAATGTGAAATTTTGCATGAACTGCACCAGTTTATTCAAGCAGAAGAGCATCTACAAATCTACAGATCTGAACAGATACGACAAGAAAAACTGAATATACACTGGTGACCACTATTCGTAAATATTCTGAATACAGTGAACACACATTTACAACTGAGATACAGGTTTCAGAAAATGCTGGGTACTGGGCATATGATCTTGCATCCTATTAAACAGAAACTTTTGACTTAATATTGACTTTTTAATGACAAGTAGCAAGATAGAAAACAAGAATATTGACAAAGGAGCTTTTATTTTTCCCTGATGTCATCTGGTCATGTCACTCACTGCAGTTAAATCCAATCTCTAATTGCAACAAGCATTATGAACAACATTTGTTAATTTATTATGTGGTGCTATGCCAAGCCTGCATTTGAGTGCATACTATAGTATTTCTACATCTATAATTTTCTGTCCAAAGTTGTCCTCATATCAAAAGGACTGGGCTTGTTAAATGCGTGTGCATTTTTAACACATAATACATTAAAAAAACATAAGCACAGACATTTTCTTGTCGGCATGTACACCCTCATCTTCTATTATGCTTTACAATTTTGTCTGTGGGAAGGGATAAAGTTTGAAAACACAGGACTCTTACACCTGTTGCTCCATTTACACATGTGGAAGATGACTAAAATGCAAGCAAAACACATTATTGTGAATATGAAAATGTTTCACAGCCACATTGCATGAGCAGAGGCAAGTGTAGGAAATGACAGTAAATGAACCACTGTCTTTTGTTCTGCATCACTCACATATTGGGCATTGTAAGTCATTATGAACTCATCAATGCTGCCATATCTATGAAAGCCCCTGCCAAATCTGCAGCTCTTTTACACAACCAGACACTTAGAAAGGAACAGAAATACAAATGAGAGTGAGCCCATAATATTTTAGTGCTAAATAAAAGGATTGGATGCAATACTGCATATCCAAGACCAGTAAAGACACAAAATATCTACCAGTTATATGAGATGTAGCTTTATTATGATTGTATGTCAGGAATATTGTTCTGAAATATAAAAACACAGGCTACCAGATGCTGAAGTGCACATGACTTTTTAATGTGTTCCTTTAATGCTGATAAACTAAAAACTGAGGCAGTGAATGTTTATATCTGCAATGATTGGTATCAGTCTAGTTTAGAAAATTCAGTTCTAGATTTTTTTCCTCCATTTGCTTGCATTTTTCTTCTTAGATGGATAGCAAAATCCCCAATTAAAATCCATTTTATTAATCTTTGCTCTGGAGGTAGAAGATAATAATTTCAGTCTCAAAGCTCATTCACATACTTTGCACACACAAGGCTTAGAAGAAATTGATTTTTGACACCAAAGTGATCTCTGATTTCTCATTCTTCTAACTCAGTTTCTGTGTGAATCATTCAAAATACTCAAGTGAAACCATCTATTAAACAACATATACTGACACCATTTGTTAAAATTAAAAAGCAGTTTTAAATGCTTCCTAGGTGGTGGGGATCTCAGCAGAATCCTTTGCAGTAGGGGTGCGGGAGTATGTACAAAAATTATGTTTAGCAGAGCCATTTCTTATAGAACATGAGCAACACAGATCCTCAAACATTTAAGTCAAAAGGTTAACTTGAATATGTTAGAAAAGTAAGCATTTACAGAAAGTCTTTTACTACAAGTTACAACACAAAGTTGTGGCTACAAGGTGTGACCTTTAATGAGTTTTTTGCTGCCTGTCCTCAGGCTCATAGTGTCAGACATGGCAATTCTGCTGAGGAAAAAAATAAAGCATGTATCTGGAAAATTATACACATATGTATATGAAAAGTTATAAAGTCTTTTAAAAGACCATGGCCTGTTTTTCCTCTGTTGTGAAGAATGGGAGCTAAATAGTTTCAACTTCTTCATATTGTTTTTACAAGGAATAACCTAAAGTTTTGTTGCTTTTTCCAACATTGTATCTTAAATCTCCATTCTGCAATGCCACTACTACAGAACAGTATAAGAAAAACTAAGAAAAAGGTTGAAATGATAATATCAGTATCTTCTACAGCTCGTAGCAATATTTTCCTTTTCTGGAAAAGAAATTTTCCAATCACCATACACTAAGTATATTTATAAAGTCCATACAGACAATATAATGTCCATACAGTCAGAGACTGCAGGCACTTTTCCATAAGTAATTATTTCTTATTTCAATTTTCCTTACTCAGTCAATATTTCCATAACAAAGGAAATAAAACCTGAGAAAATATTTCACTAGGGCTTCATTATTTGACCAACTAATAGTAAATAAATGACTGTTGACAGATTTGTGTGAGTGCATTTTTCACCCGATGTCTTCTTTATCATTCCTACTAAATACCATTTTTAATTTACTCTACAAACATGAAACAAGGATGCAACCAATACTCTTAGAAATATTTTTCAGTACCCTGTTTCTCCCATTAGGCTGTATCTTGGCATGAATTTTTAAAGGGCTCCTTATAATTTTAAACCCTATTCCTCCCATTCAACTTGAAA
Organism: Leptocoma aspasia; assembly: GCA_013399835.1. Taxonomy (NCBI): domain Eukaryota; kingdom Metazoa; phylum Chordata; class Aves; order Passeriformes; family Nectariniidae; genus Leptocoma; species Leptocoma aspasia. The sequence goes on along the minus strand of VXAX01005453.1, from coordinate 593,598 downwards.
GGGATGCCTACGTTGCCAACAGTTAATATTCTCATAAATGTTTCTCGTAAACATTCACTTCCTTGCTTTCAACTCAGTGTTTCTGGGATCTTTTAAAATTATTTCTTCCTCATGTCTACTGTGATCTTGCAAGCTGTTAACAGACTAACTGTGGGCAGAAAGAAAGATCATCTTTGTCTGTACAGCGTAAATTCTCCAGTGTCTTTCCTGGCACAGTTCCATTCAGCAGCTCCTTTGGCACACACAGTTCTCTGCCTCTTTACACCAGACCCCAACCTCCACCTCAACCGTCCTTCCTCTTGTGCCACATATATCCATTTTATCTTCTTGGTATTTCTGATACGTGATTTCTTAATACTTCAAGAAACAGGCATTAACTGAATGAAGCAATGACTTTCAAGCATGTGTCCTTTAGTGAGTATATTCACACGAACATTTCCACAAAAATCAATAAAGACTTATGCACATTTGCACCTAAGGCTGCTCTACAGGCTGTTGAACTGCTGAAATATCTTAGACAAACAAAACTCAACGAACTCAAAAGATCTTTGACCTCCCGTCACTTTGACTCTCAGTTCTGGCCTTCTGTCTGGGTTAGAGTCTTCACCTCATTCTCTATGAGTTAAATCTTTTAAAACAACCTACTTTCCTGCCTTTCTACTACCTTATAATTGGCATTAACTTTTCATTTGCAGCAAGAAAACCACTACACAGTTTCTTTAACTGCATTTAATACTGATCACTTCCCCTAGGCACACAAGTTGCCACTGCTGGTGTCAGCCTGAGCCCTTCCTCTAGCACTGCTTTAGTTTTTCCAGAAAAGTACCTGTGACGAAACAGGCAGAATTCCTTGACAAAATTTATCTTTTGTTTAAAAAGCCTTCAGTTTTCCTTGTCAACAGTTCCTATGCTTCGGATACCTCGACCCTCCTCCCATTCTTGCTGTAGGTTGCAGTATTTCTTCAGTGACCTCTTTTCCCTGTTACCCTAGGGATGGTTGCCCAGGCTTTTCCAAACAGGGATATAATCATGTTCAGCTGTTTTTTGGTTTTCTTTGTTTAAGACATGTCCTCCCTCAAGTTAAAAAGTACCAATGAACATTAAACCAGCTCAGGCTGACATACCCAGCCAACATAAGCAGAATACAAAGATTTTGTTTTGTATGACAGTGCAAAAAGGCACTGTCATACAAGTTTGAAGAGATATGTGCAGACACAGAAGCAAAGGGGAGTGAAGTGCTGCACCACGTGTGCCTGCACTGTGCCTCTGCAGTCCAGCAGACACTGGGGCCAGCTGGACAATGCCATCAGGTCACGATGAGGAGAGGAGATGCTACCATGGGGCCCTAAGCTCACAGTAGTTCCAAAGCAAGAAAGAGGTGTGAGGAGCAGGGAAGAAGCCCAAAGTCCTACCAGTCCGTACAACATATATGGCATGTGAGAAGCATGTTGGGAACAGGGTAGGAATCTACAGCTGACAGGATACAACACAGACAGCAGAACAGTACTGTCCCTGGGCAGGCCCCTTCTCACCACCTCCTTCCAACCCAGGTATGCCACATTTCCCTTTGGAAAAGAGCTGCTGTCAAAGGTTTTATTGCTTAGAAAGTATGGACAGTGGGCTAGGACATTCTTGACTTTCCTTATTTTACTGTCTTTCTGCTTTTACATGAAATTTATATGTTTCCTTCTGCTGCTATGCTGGATCCAATACAATCTAAATTTTTCCTTTTCTCTTTCACTCTTACATGAGTCTTTTTACTGCTTCCCCCCTGCTCAAAGCAGAGTCACTTACAGCAGTTTGCTCCCAGTTCTGTCCAGTTAGATTTTGTATTCTTCCCAAGATGGAGATTCCACAAACTTTCTGGGCAACTGCCAGATGATTGACCATCCCCACAGTTAAAAAAAAAAAAAAAAAAAAAAAGGTGGAGTTTTTTGTATTACAATTTGTGCCTATTGTCTCTTCTTTCACAAGGAACCACTGGGAAGAAGCTTCCCTGAACTTTACATCTTCAACCAGTTCTTTCTTGTTTGTGAGTACAAAGTGCAGAGGAGTGCCTCCTTTTGTCATCTCCTTAACCAGCTGTGTTAGAAAACTGTCATTAGTGCACTCCACAGACCTCCTGGACCATTGGATAATTTGTGCCCTTCATTGTTGTCCCAGAAGTTATTGTGGTGGCCGAAGTTCCCTTGTGAGCAGCAGAGCTTGTGAACATGACTTCTCCTCTGAGTAGTCTGAAGTAGTCATCATCTACTTCTTCCTTACAGGTATTTCTGGTGCCTAGGAGAGGTGATATCACTGGTCAGGATTTACAGCAGATGTGTCTGTGTGAGTATGTTTATAGGCTCCTGACAATGGCCAGAAGGAGAAGTGGTTCTCCAGATCAGAAAGACAAAGGTAATGCAAAGTGGTGCATATGTATACCCATAATCATGGAGAAATGAAAACAAGGTCCATGGATGGAAATGTCTGCTGCAAAAAAAA
>VXAX01005453.1:536187-591080 GCA_013399835.1 Leptocoma aspasia | reverse complement strand
AAAAAAAAAAACAAAAAAAAAAACACCAAAAAACCACACCAGAGAGAGAACTACAGAGGGCTGCACATTTCAGCCCTTGGTGAGGTCTGTTCCAGACTCTTGGCTCTGGAGGAGAAGACAAAATGGGGAGGAGACAAAGGAGTGGGAATACAAGTGGAACCAAGGGCAGATAGACACAGACACCAGAAGATAAATGCTGTGCCCAGTTTTTTTCCCACTGAGATGGTGTATCTGTCAGCAGTTAGTTTACAAGTGGAGTTTAGAATGAGCTCCTTTTACCATAAAATTGCCAAAAATATCTAATCTATCCCACCTGTTTTAGCACCTTCAGTAATAGAGCAGGTGTGGTGCATGCCCTCCAGGCCAAGCAAGTTGTTCACATGTCATGTTTTGCTCAAGGATACGATTTGATTGTCAGTGATTTCTTATGCAAACATAAAAACATACAGAACATAATGACTATTTTGTTGGAAGGCTGCAGTGAGTGCATCAGTTTCTTCATGACCTGACGTGCGTGACAAAAAATTGCAGCCACAAAATCTCAAAACACAAATCACAAGCTAGGTGGATTTCTCACCTGCAAAAAGCTTTATTGATGGTTTCTGCAACATGAACCATAGAATGGTTTGGGTTGGAAGGGACTTCAAAGACCCTGGTGCACCCTCCCCTGCTGTGGACAGGGACACCTTCCATTAGACCATGTTGATCCAGGCCCCATCCAAACTGGCCTCAAACATATCCAGAGATAGGGCATCCAGAGTTTCTCTGGGTGAACCAGTAAGGATGTTTTAGTGGCAACAAGCAGGGTGGACAGAGTCAGTTTATATACTGAGTGCACTTCATAGAGAAAGCCTACAGGTAGAGTAATTCTTACAAGACCTTTCAAGGAAAGTGTAATAATAGTGGGTTCAGGTATGTCATGTGGGCCACATCATCCTCATTTTCATTGTCAAAGAGCAAAATGCCTGAGATTACATCTGCATTGTTCCATTTGGTGGACACATGACTAGTTGAACCATACAATGAATTACTCATGGCTTTATTTTTAGACCTTCATTTCAGGTACTCCTGCAACTATCCTTGTCTCTGGCATGACAGTGCATGGCATGGGGAGTCAGATCTCCAAAAATAGTAAGCATTCTACATTTTTGGTGGGAGAACACATTGGAGAGCACTCACACTGTCATACCCAATATAATCCTGCCTCTTGGTGCTCCAGATACCATCTTTGGTACCTCTGTCAGCTCCTAAAATGGAACCAAAACTATGGGATCAACTTCTCTGTAAGAGCAACACATAACTGGGAGAGGACAGTTAAAGCAGCCTTTAAATTATCAATGCACAGAAGAATCCCTTATTAACTCCTCCACGAATCTTCTCTTTTTTTTCTTCTTACCTCCTTTCCCTGTAAATAGATCTCTGTCTCAGTGATTGCTTCTGGATGATTGCAATCCTCACACTTTCACTAACTGCTTTGGGGTAATTAAAGAGATCATCTTTGAGCTAGAGTGTCCAAAAATGTCCTTAATAGTGGCACCTCAGTCACTTGGGAAATCAAAGACATTTCTGGCTCCATTCAAATATTTTCCTGGAAAAAATATACTACGTTTCTACCAGCTCTGGAAAGGAGTAATATACAATGGATGCCTTGCCATACCATCTGTGCAAACTTATCACAATATATAGCAGTTTTCACATCTGTAGTTCCAATTATCCATTTTAAAATAAATACATTTTCGGTTAAATCCAAAACTTTTATTTTGTCCAATCAGAATTCTTTCTCTGGTAAGGCAAGGAATGCCTACATGCCTAACCAGAACATGTAAGCTGTCCCACTGCTTTTCATGGGGATCTCTACACGTATGGGAGCTGGTAGCTTGGAACTCGAGGGCCAAATTCTCTGCTAGTGTCATCCTGTAAAGACCACATCCTTCAATTCAGCTCCACTGATTTATATGCCCAAACTGCATAATGAAATGTAACCAACTGGAAAGTGGAATATAAAAGCATGTCAGGCTTTACAGTAGAAAGCCTTGTAGCTAGCATTTGTTTGGACAAATAACAAGCCCTGAAGATGTTGGCTAGATTTCCTTAACAAGTAGTCTTATTAATGTCAATCGCCTGTATGGAGAGCACTATGTTAATCCCAGGAGTTTAAACAGAATCAAAAAAATATTTTTTTTTCATTTATAAAGGTCCTTTGACTAAAATTAAGCTCACAGTGACAAGCCCAGAAAGTAGGTGCATGGTTCCCTCACAACCTGCAGCTCCCCACTGTACTTCTCTGTTCTTACAAAGCCTCAGGATCAAGAGTGTGAAAATGCAATTCCTCATTAGTTAGCTAAAGAAACTACTCATCCTTTGCCCAGGTAAGGGCTTCAAGGAACACGATCTAGAAGTCAAAACAGCAACGGTCTTGAAAGACTTAAGAGAACTGAAGTCACCCCATGGCTTGCTTTCTGCTAGTTTCATTCAGCAGTGTTCTCTTTGCTTCCTTTGGCTGCATTTCTTGCTTGTTTGTTTCCTGTTGTATAACTTTTGACCAGCAAAGCTTCAGACTGACCAAAGCTCTGCAATGTCCATGGGAAGGTGGAGGGGTAATGTTTTGAGATGTTTTGGGCTGTGCCAGAAGTGCTGAATGGAATGGTATTTTTGCTGGTGGTTCCCCACAGGTTAGGCACAGACGTACATGGCTTGCCTTGTTCATAAGCCCATCCAGCCCTCACATATTCTCCTGTATCACAGGTGACTCCAATGTTTAATGTAACTCTAACGTAAAGAATAGCATAGCTAGCTAAACAGAGATGAGTACCACTCCAAAACAAAATCTGTTTGTATTTATATTTAAAAGCAGGAGGTGTATCCTCTAGCAGATATTCCAGTCTGCCTGGAAAGCGTATATGCGCTATTAAGGGAGGCTTACAAAGGCTTTGACGATTCCTATGGTAACCCAGTAGAAAGGCTGTTTCCATGGGGACTAGCCAAGCCTATAAAAACCTTCTGTCTTCATTAGAGTATCTCTGACACTGAATGCTTTAACAGTTACTGTTCTGGAATAGTTAACAACAATCTCTGCTCTGGGGAGAGAATAAATTCTTTCCTTCCAGTGGAGGTCCAGTTATTTTGTCAGCTTTCAGTAATACTCAACTGAATACCTGTCATGTATCAATATAAGGAACATACTAAACAGTGGTATACACTTTAAAAAGCACTCTGATTTACCATCCCCAGCATTACAGTATATGCATATTATGCATTTAGAAATGCAGTTAATTTAAGCATAAGGACAGAATAAATCATACTCTTTAAATTTCACAAGCGTTAAATATATCTGGGTGTATGTGTAGTTGATTATCTGTCAAGGTAGTGTTCTGGTTCCCATTCAGATTCCCCTTCTCAGTCACTCACAACTCCTTCTAATATACTCCACCAAAACAAAACAAAATTATTTATTTTGAATGTAAATCTTTCATGCTTGATCTCAGCCAAATTTGCTTTTCTCCTTACTTTTTTTCCTTTTCTTCTTTTTCCTTTCCTATAAACTCAAGAGTTTTTGAGTTATGCAAATAGAAATAAAGCTTTGTTTCTTCCATATGTTCTGCACAAAACATTTATACATTCAGAACTCAAAAATGCCTGAAGGAACAAACTTCAAATTTCATCTCAGCACTGTCTGCATCATCATTAATTTTGTCACCTCTTTCCTATATATTAATGTAACTGATTTCTATTTTCTGTTCCCTTTTCCTCTAGTATAAGAGCCTTTCTTAGCATCCTCCCTCCCATGTCTCTGAGATATTATTCTGCATGTAAAGACATGCTGTCTAAGCTATAATATGCAGACCTCACAGTAAATAAATCAAAGAAACAAACACATTAAAATCTCTGAATAATTTTCAAAGAGTTTAAAAAATATTCCCCAAATTGCCTTTGTCTCCAGGTGCAGCCCCACATGTGCCAGTGCAGTATGAGTTCTTGATTGGAGTCTAAGTATCAGCTTAAAACAGACTAAAATTATTTCTATCTTAAAAAAAAAATCCAGGTGCCCTTTATGACAATATTTGAGTCCTTTCCTTAAAAAGTCATATTAAATAGCTCCCTTGCAGTTCATAAAAACCTTAATAAAGATTTTCTTCTCTATTTAATATATTTAGTAATGAAAAGTTCTGTTCAGACTAGGGATTCAACACTTTTCAGGGAAAATATCCCAAAAAAAAGGGGACTTGTTTATGGCATAACTTTGTTCCACACTTACAGATTTAAAGCCAGCAAAAAATATCACAACATGCTTCCATTTTGGACAGATAATGACGAAGATGATGATTGATGCATCCAGACAGGACCACTGTATCTCTGTTCATTTCATAAACTGCTGCTAAGAAGCACCCTCCAGTCTGGGAGGTTTAGAGAACTCAAAGCCTTCATGCATCTATCTCTGAGGCCAAGTCTTGCTCAGCCTCAGCAGTTGTTCAGGCTTAGGTTCTTCAAACAAGACACTGCTTAGATTAATCTGTCACTCATGGAGCACATGTGACAAAGCCAAAATGTAACATCACACTTCACAGCTCTGCTTTCTATAAAGATGCTTTGGTTTCCCCTTGAAGTTCAGAAACTGAAAATTGTTCTGCCATCTCTCATGTTTAGAACTCTTTTCCATGCACTAGCATGCTCAGAAAAGCACCATACACACACCACCTGAAGACACATATCTTGTCATTTGACCATAACTGCTTATTTTCCAATATGCATTTAGACACATTGCCAAAGACAGTTTCTGAATTATACACTTGATTCCAAGTATCACTTGATTACAGATTGCAGGGTGTAAATGCACCTTCTGGCATGGTATAATCTGATGAAGTTCCTGGATCAGTCGGAGCACTTTGGGTCATGATGATTTTTTCTTCACATTAATGCTGAGGTCTGAACTTGTCTTAACTACCCAAACTGAGAGCAAAGCTTCATGTACTCACTTGAAGTCAGAGCAGCAACAGGAGGATAAAGAAGGCTTACCTACTTAATATCTTTCTGATTGAGGATATGCTGTGCCTTTTTGAAAATACATGGTATCTGATTAGGAAAAATTAAATTAAAAAGAGGGAATACTATCTAGCATACACAGTAATGCTAGTTTATGCCTCAGTCCATGTGAGGATCTAAGTTTTCGGAATTGCAATGGGATTAAAATCCAATTTCGTGTGAGTGCCCTACTCACTGAATCACTTTAGGCACACAGGCCAATAGACAGATATTCTGTCCCTTAAGTTTATTCATTACTGCAATTGCCACATATTCATGGCTACTGCATATGCCAGCTGGGCACACCACCAAATGCTTCTACCATTCTGAAAAATCTGAATCTTAACCTGTTGTGAAACAAGACAAAATACTAACCAGTATTCTGTGAACCCACAGTTCACTGCTGGGCAAGCAGACTCTGTCTATCCCGATCTTCCTGTCACCATAATCTACATCTTCACAAGCATTCAGAGTAAAAAGAAATTATACTCAATAGGCACTGTAACACCTGTGAATTTAAGCAATGAAAGCAATTCTCTTGAGGATGACCTCTACTAAGGAGATGCCTTAAAATTACACAGCTCTTAAAATCCCAGTGTTTGCGTGTTGCTCAGCTCAAACAGTAACATTTAGACAGTGACAATAACACCAGCACCCCTTCAAGCAGAGCCCAGGGAATGCCCCTAAATCAGCAGTGTATGTGCCAGCTGGACAGAATAAGGTCACTTCTCTCCCTTACATCTCTCTCACAGCAAGAAATTCAGGCTCAGAGGAGTAAACCTCACTCGATGTTCTTGTAGTTGAGAAGTTGCTGCCAATTATTGCAGCTGTGAATGATCCCTGACCAGTGAAGGCTCCTGAAGCCAGTCCCATCGGGCACAGGGCACAGACATTACAATACAAAGGGCCTGAGTGCTGTAAAGGGAGAAGCCTGGGTGATGAGTGAGCTCGTTCCTTCTGCGTGGTGAGACTTACAGTTCAGGATGATTCAGTTAGGGAGTATGTCAGCAGAGAGTTTTTAATCTTGTTAAAGAAAGCAGTCTTCCTTCCTATTGGATATCTACTGGCAGTCTCTAGAGAGATGACTTCTTCCCAGTGCTGCACAGGATCCCACTGCTTGCTGTGCTGGAAGGAATGTGTCAGAACTAATCTTACAATAACAAGTTGCACTAACTGCTGACATGAATCTTGGCACTGACGTAAGCCTGAGTTGTTTAATTAGTATTTATGAAAGATGAAGTGATACGGTTCTTCAAAAAACGGTTACATTCTGTTACCATAATCTGTTATCATAAACTGATATAACGATTTCAACCAAACTGAGATTACTTGAGAAGGGGAACAGTTATCTACGGTTTAATAAAGCAGAGAAGAAATTTGGGGAGCACAGCATTACGAAGAAGTAAATACATAAGCTTTGGCTTCATTTCCTATTTAGCATCTCATTAAAAAAAATTAATTTTGAGTGAAAAACTCAGCTTCTTATCATGAATGCATTCTGAAAAATAGGTGACCTCCGCAAATGTTTTAAATTGTGATATTCTAGCAGGGATGTATTCATTGACCACATTGGCAAAATCAGGATCAGAATTTAATATCTCCCTAATTAAAAAAAGAAACACTTCCATGTTTAATAGATCACTATTCAAAATGCAGAACTTCATAGGCAGCAAAACTAATAAAAATACATCCAATTAGTGTTTGGTAGATTTCTTTAAATTGTTAATTAATGCTAAATTCCTATAGATTAATAATGGCATACATATACACAGACACAGCATGTTCTTCCATCTTCAAAGAAGAAATCCATTAAGAAATTGTTATTAAAAAATTCCTGGGGATATTTTCAGGTGTTTTTCTACTGTGATAGCATTAGCTCATGATAAATTCTGCCTGTAGCTTCAAAAGTGTTTCATTTCCCACAGTCAGATTTCTTTCTCCCATTGAAAATCCAATGGGAAGTTGTTTGAACAAAAGGATACTCAGCAACATTTCTCTGTATTTTTCAAGCCAATTTGTGCATGTCTCTAGGGAATGACCAAGGACTTAGGGCTACCCACAAGGGTGGGAAACATTTAAGCATGAGTATTTAGCATGGTGATACTCCATGCCAGCATTTTTATGAATTTACATTGGGAATTAAACAGACAGCTCCCAAGTGTTAGACTTGCTCTTCCTTCAAACCCCCTTCCCAAACACATATTTATGTTCAACAGAGAGCTGATGGAGGCCTTGCAAAAGAAAGTCTGATGTTATGAAGTAAATTACTTTCTTTCCATGCCTCTCATTTTCCTTCCATACAGAGAGGGGGAAATCTGTGGTGTCAGGTTTTTAAAACCCTCTTTTGGGAGACTTCCTTCATGTCCTCACTACCTGGATCAGTCTCAATTCTTTGCATTCAAGCTTCTGCACAATTTGTAAAATATCTGTCTCTCTTGTCACTATACTCCTTCCCAGTAGTCACCATTCTCCACATATTTGGTGCAATTTAATCGTGTGTTGAATTTTGCCTCCAGGTAAAGACTTTATATTCACTAAGAGATGTTTTTTGCTGCAATATGTGTCCACGGTAAACAGTATATACACAGCACTGCTTTGATCTTCTTTTATCCTAACTACATATCACAGTGTAAAGATCATAGAATATATTGAGTTGAAAGGGACCTTTAAAAGGCCATCTAGTTCAACTGCCCCAACACAGGCATGGACATCTTCCACTAGACCAGGTTTCTCAGAGTCCCATCCAACCTGGCCTTAAGCATCACATCTTACTCTCCTCTGAAAGACTTCTAAGTCTCTTTTATCTCATTACCCACATTATCATCACCCCCTCTGCTTCCCTGAGTCTCTTTTATCTCATTATTGTGTAGTGGGTTCCTCAGCTAAAGTCATTGTCTGCTCTCCAGCTTCCCTAGGTGGGCTGGGAACAATAATGCTCTTATGATTCATCTATTCTCCATCTTTTAGTCAAGATCCTTCCCTTTCATATACACACCAGTACTGTCCACTTCACACTTTCAGCCTCTTCATGGTGATCCCTAGCCTACTCAACCAGTCCAGCACTGTCCATTTCCATTCCTTTCAGTGACTTTAAAATGTCTCAGTGTTATATATATACCTACACACACATATACATGTCTTAGACATGGCAGAAAGGCAAAGACTTTGTGCATGAGACCACAATACTGCACAGAGTTGAGTATGGCTCCTTAATCTCTTTATTGAGATCTACGTGTACCTGAGGTATGAGATTCAGTCCTTTAGCCCAGAAGAGAACACCGAAGGGCTGAGGAGAGAACACCTACATCAAGGTCTTACTGTTAAACTGGTACCGACGGAAGAGGGGGCAGCACTGAACATATCCCATCCAGATTTTTCTCACCAGAGGGTCGGAAATGTTTAGGACAAATGCACAGAGGAAAAGCCTAGCTCCCACTAAAAGAAACTATTGAGTGCTGCAGCATCAGTAGGCCTAGACACTATCTGTTACATGTATGTCTGCCCTGCACTACTTCTTCAGACTCTCTCCCATCTCTGATTCACAGAGGGCAAAAATCCATCAGAACCCTGAATTTTAAATCATTTTTCTGGCGTCTCAGGGATTTAGCTGTAACATCTTGTTCAATCCAAAATGTCGAGGAAAAGACTGTAAGGTGACAAGGCAATGGACCAGTCCCCTCTAGCTGTGGGGTTGGGAGCCCATTTCACCTATCTGACAGCCTTCCTCACCAGGACTCAGAGCGTCAAGAGCTTCTCAAAGTCCTCCTGGGTCGGTACAGCTTTCTGCCACCCCCAAACAGGCGGGTGGTTGTCAGGCACAATCTGGCCTGGACTGTTTTTCATTGTATAAAGTTGCTATGGTATCACCAATTAAAAATTCTAAAAAATAATCTGCATCTGTACAGCATGCTAAAATAACCTACCAAATGACACGTCCTTTCGTAGAAAGCGAGTCTACTAATTGCTGAGGGGCAGATTCCTCCACCCTTCCTCTCGCTGAACAGTGCCTTCAAGCTGCAAATACTCCCACTGCTTTCAGCATTTGCCAAGCCTAAGTTTTCCACAGAAACCATGAGTCAGGCTCCAAAAATCAGGAGACAAGCTTAAAAAATCGTAAGATTTAATTACAGCAGGTGAAGTATTTTGCCTTGACGATGGGTTTGGCAGAGTGGGCATTTAGCGTAAGAGTCAACCTCACAGCTAAAAGCAGGTGATCAGCAGCTTTAGCAGAGCGATCCCATCTGAAAATATGTGGTCTAACACTCAAAAGCTTTTTGTTAGTGTCTAGCAGAAGGAAACTGAGATCCTTGTTTCCATTATAATTTTCTTCCCTCTCCATTTTCATCTTTCTCTTTTTTTTTTTTCCTTTTTCTGTCCCTTCACCTTATTTCCAAATACATTTCAGTAGATTGGTCATTGGAGGAAGAAGGTGAAAGTCAAGACTCAGGCAGAAAGCTGGTTTTGGTAGCCAGGGGTCTGACAAAGTCATAGATGACAGAGCTGGGCTGTGAAGAAAGCACCAAGCTCCCTGGAAGTGTTGGACTTACTGACCACAGGTAGAACCTAGCATACACCAGTGACCTGGTGGACATGAGCAAGGGCAGAGTGTCTGGTTTCACAAAACTTTGGTTTCCCCACAGTGACCCACAGGCTTAATACAAAAGACTTGAGATCAAATGACTCAAAGACTAAACTTCAGTCAACGGCATGTGAGATCATGAACTCAAGACCTGTATTCCCTCTTCCGTCTCACAAGCTCCTCCTTCATGGTCAAGAGCTCAAGCTCATGGCCCCATCTGAGCACCACACACAGGTGCTGGGGCCCTGGGCACACCAACATGCCATACTGACTCTGACTGACCTCCTCTGGCCCTTCCCTCTTGGCTGGGGGCTCCCTGTACTCTTCGCTGCTGCCCAAGCTGTGTCGCTTGGAAGGCTTCTCCTTAGCTGCCCTTCTGACCCTGGCATGCTAACTGGCCCTCCTCAGTGAGGAGCTCAGTGCTCATCCTCAGGAATGCCATTATGCTGCCCACCTCCAGGTCAGCTGTGTGACAGAACGGCTCATGTCATGTCATGGAGCCACCTGAAGTTAACCCTGGCTTGCCTTGTGTCGGGAGTGCAAAGGAGACTCTGTGGCAAACATGGACAGCAGAGCTGAGGGCCACCACTCTCCCCCTGATGACAGAAACAAACATGAGTGCAAGTACTACATGCTGACAAGTGAGAGTTCAGATTTAGACCTGGTCAGACCTGATGCAATGAGAACCTCCTATTTCTCTTACTTCCTCCCACTGTCATGAGCCCTTTCACACCCCTACGTATTATCAGCAATCCCTTATGCCTTCCACCAGAATAGTGAGCTGGAAAATCATAGTGCACAAGAAAACGAGACCATGCCACAAATTCCCCCTTCAACTCAGAACTTTCATCTTCCCCACACAGAAAATGCCTCAAAGATCTGCAGCATCAGCTTGTCAATGAGGAACAATTTACCTTCCAAAAATTATCACCATGAATTAATTTTATGAAGTCTGAAAGCAAAGCCCAGAGACAAGCTTGATCACGTGAGTTTTACAAGATTCTATTAATTGAAAATACATGTATTTATGTATGTTCATATTAAAAGCTACTTATTAATTTGACTAATTAAATGCATATTTTATTTTCTAGGAGTTTATTACAGTTTGGTCACAAACAGGTTGATAGTAGCATTTGCACAGGAGAATAAAGAAGTTCAAAAAGGCTCCCAGAATTTTGCAAGAAAAACAAGAAAAACATGGATTTGTAATGTCATAAGATCAAAAAGCTGTTGATGACAAAGAAAGACTTTCAAAAAGAAAATATTAGTTGTTTTTTTTTTTCAAAATGGGTGTTGAGAAGAGCTAAGTGAATAACTGTCTGTCTGGGTGCTGCAAGTGGGAACATGTCTAGATGCTATAAATTTAGAGATGAATAATCTTTCTTTATAACAAGTGTAAGAAAAAGTACAGAAAAGATGCTCCATCTCAAGAAAAGTCCATATAAGCGGAATCAGCTTCCCTATGAGGAAATAATTACAGCAAGCTGCAAAAATAGAAATAAAATCTCTGACGAATTGCTGGTGTATGAATTCCTGTTACAGTTTATTTATGCAGACAATATAGTGTCTGGGATGAAACAGCTCTGTTGGCAGAACAAGCATGAGCCACTGTATGTGGGCTCTCGGAGCACTGCATGGGAGTGTTTACTTCAGCTCTCCTGGAACCATGCAGAAGTGACGTTACCATGCTAGAGCCTGAAATTAGCAGTGATACCACCGGCACCAAGAGAAAGCCGAGTGTGCGGCTGACATCTTCGTCATCTGACAAAAAAAACCAAAAAAAGTAAAACAAAAACCAAACCCTAAACAAGCTCAGGGGATGTATTTGGAGTATATGAAACCTCTTCCTAAACAGATCACACTGAATACAAAGAGGGGTTGCTAGACTCAGCCACTCCCATTTTGACACTGTGATTGCTTACCTGTAGTGTTTTCTGCAGGACAGGGCAAATGACAACTACCTGCCTCTTCATGTTTGCATGTTTATATTGTTTTATTCTTCTAAATCAGAGCTCAAATTGTACTGGATGTTGTCAAAAACCCTGGTAACCCTGGTATCCTCTGATTAGAGGATAAGTCTGAAATTAAAATGTATTTATTAAATATGACTACTTTTATGTATGGAAGACATGCTAATCTATGATCACAGATGCTATCTGTGACAAGATACTATCAGCAGGCATTTTCATAGCCCTATTGCTGAGAACAGTCCCAAATGAAAAAGAGGAGGAAGTCCTTGTACAAGAGAGGCAGTGGAGCTGTGGCACACGACTGAAGGAGCAGGCCCTGGAGAGGCAGTCAGCACAGCCTGCTCTGCCTGCTCTGCATCACCCACCCCACTGAGCTCTGTGTGCTTTCCCTGCACCCCTGGACTTGTGGATAGGCAGGGGTTAAGACCAGCCTTGGAAGAAAAGCATGAACACCCACCACAGGAAGACTATGGCAGCCAGTAAGCAACAGAGCAAAGAGGGACAGACAGACAAAGGGATGCTGTGAGAGCACAGAGAGCAATTCTGTGCTGTCCCTTCATGAGAGGAATTCCCCACCAGACATCATGTAAATTTTATAAACCAATGGATCAGCACAAGGACCAAACTCCAGCTCATGGCCCACCTGCTTGGTCCTGCATCCCTTGAAGTAAATGATAGAAGATCCATTGACTTCAGGGAAAGAGGATCACACCCTGCCACCAGCTGTTTCCTCAGACACTAAGTTTCCTCAACACCACAATTTTCTTTTGCCCTTAATATTCAGCTGTTGGGAGAGTTTTCTGTCCACCCCAGTAAAATATTTCTGAAGTGCTTCATGCAAAGCCTGAGTCTGGCCAGAGAGCAGCCACTGCTGGTGTATCCAGAGGTGGGCTCAGCAGTGATCCAGCTGGAGGAAGAGAGCTATCCAAACTATTTAAATCTTAGAGGTTCATTGAAGTGATATTTCATTCCCTTCTGCTGAAGTCAGTGCTGAGTCTTCCCACTGGTTGCATCCCAGGACTGGCCTTTGGGGTTTGCTTAGGCTATCTATTATCCCTACAAAATAAATGGTTTGTTAAAGTGTATTCTAAGGGGCAAGTGACTGAAAAATGGCACACCTGAGAAGAACACATTTCACCTGCTCACAAAATTGCCAGTGATGAGCAATACAGCAGAAAATTATCAAAAACTCTTGCATTGAATTGAGGAAGAAGGAGGGAACAAGACATGCAAACAAACACTCTGATGCAGAATATGTTTTTTCTGCCTTNTCCTTTTTCTGAAAGAAAAAAGAAGAAAAGAAAAAGAAAAATCAACAATAAAAACAAACAAAATGAACCATCACCATTGGGAGGGATCATTTAATACATTTTCAAATTCAAATATTTTATGGTCTTGTTTTAGCATCTCTATAAGTTTTCTGAGCACTGCTTTTATATGATACAAATTTCTGTTTGTGTCAATATGTGCCCTGACTATTATTCTTTTTAAAATACTCTGATTTGGCTTTGTTCGAAGATGGAAGGGATCTTTCCTGGGGTAAAACTTAGGATTTATATTCATCTTCAATTTATTGAGCCTTACAAAAAGGTGAAAACATGCAGAACATTTTCTCTGTGGTAGGAAAATATAAGTTGCTGTGTTCTCCTCAAATTTATCTATATTTTTAAACAGTGTCCTCACTAGTAAAGGAAGAAATTCTAAAACAATATCTTCACTGGTAAAAGATTAAATTCTATGAGGCTAGATACTACTGACATGCTGAAACAGATGTCAGTAACTGTTGTAAAAACTTTTTTCCACCTCTTCAAGATCCAAAAGAGAGCTATTTTTTGGAGAGTGAAAGATCTTCATAGTATCTACAGTGAGCATAAAAGCAATGGCAGCTGACAGCATCAGCCCAAGCAGCTTGAGGAGATGAATGAGTAGAGTCTGTGAATGTTAAGTAACAGTTCACAGTCATTTACAGTAAATTCGATGCAACTGCAGTCTAAAACCTGTAAGAAGGAAAGAAAAAGGTCACTTCTCAAGCATATAGGTGCCTATTTTCTTAGTTCCATGTATAGATATCTAATTATGTGCATACAAATAGATGGCAGTATTAAGATATTGTGCTTATTTCAGGATATCATGCAGAGATCCTTTTCAGGCACTTGACTATCGTTTCTGCTTCTCCAAGTGCTCCTACTGAGTGTTAGTACTGTTGAAACTTCTCAGGGAGTTTTTAAAATTTCCAAGTTCACCTATTTGTAAAGCATGGGATTTGGAATATATTCACTTTTGAGCCTTTTTGTCATGTATTTCTTATATATATATTGTCATTATATATTAAAGAAAAAATATCTTTTTGCATACATATCTATTATAAAAATTCATCTGAATCTTTAGTACTGCATTTTCTCTGTATCTTTCATGACATTACAGATGTGTAGTCTTAATTTGTTTGCTTATTCTTAACAACATTCAGCAACAGAAAAGGCTGTGTCATAAGGAGTAAGTGAAGTGCTGTGTCAAGCATAAGCCATTGCTTTTCACAATATGAGTACAATGTTCCCTTAGGCATCACTTGGTAAATGGCATTAGTGTTAAAAACAAAGCCTTTAGACAGGAAGACTGGATTGATCCCTTCTTTTTACTCTTATCCTTACCATAAGAACCTGATCCATTTCCAAAGGGTTTACCTTAACCACTGAGTAGTTTTACATTTTTCTAAGACTATTGTTATAAATATGTAACAACTGACAGGACCAGTAAGAAAAATTACTGATGTGGGTCTCAGCTGGCAAGAGATACAACAAGATCACAGCAAGCTATTTGGAAGCCCAGCCTTCCAAAGGGAGGACTGCTTTAGAGCATTTCAGAGTATTATAAGACGCCACAGAATAAGAGGAACGCCAGCGTGCCCTTAGCTAACAGAAGAGCACCCATGGGAATAGCTGACACTGCTCCCATCACCTGTCCCAGCCCAAAACAGATTGTGCATGGACTAGGATCCTGCATTCCATTATCTGTCGCACCTACTCTCTGACACAAAAGGTTTGAAGCTGTCAGTTCTGCTAAAACAGAGTGTATCTTCCTACCTGTGGTGGATCCTTGGATACTCCAAGTGGGCTGCCCAGCAGGGGTTGGGTGTTTCATGGTGCTACAAAGGTGCTGCAATGATCTATTAAAAACATTTGGAAATTGGAGAAAGGTAAAAGTCTCCAAGACATATGAGGACTGATTAAGGGACAGGCTGCTGTACTTTGGAAATAGCTCCAGATGACTTAAAGATTTACTGGGAAATTCCAAGAGTTGTGGAGAATTTGTAATATGTGAGATAATGGATGGCTGGTATAACATGATTTGCACATTCACAGATTCCTGTAGTATTATGCTCATACAGCAAAATCATAAGGACTAGGAAACTAGAAGGACCCTTTCACTTTCATCAAACCTTTTCAGTGATTCCAAAACACAGACCTTTTCCTTCCTGGAACCATAGAGTTATTTTACTTGTTCCTAAAAGCTGAGATTTTGTTGCTACATGCTGCCACATAGGACAGGATAAGGAAGCAAGTCAATGCCTGGAGATAACAGTAAAGCAGTCACAATCCAGAGGTTTTTTCCATCTTTTATTTTTAGATGAGAGTGTAGTAAGTGGGAGAAATGGTGAAATGGTGTAGGATGTAGCTGGGAGCTAAGGCCACACAGGCTGGAACAGTGGGGTGGTACGAAGCAGTTGAGAAATGAAAGTATTTCTTGGAAAGGTAATTTTAAGCACTGACCTTACATAATACATGGAATGTGAGTAGGTGCTGAAGCCGTCTAAAAGAATTTAGCCCAAAACAAAAAAAAAAAAGTACTTTTTTTTTCTTAAATAACTTTTTATGTTTTAGGCATAGGAGTCTATCCAGATCAGAGCAATTTGAGGACTATGCTAGTTGCACACTGTGAAAGGAGCAGAATGTTTTTTTAAAGGGTACAAGGAAAGTTTAGAAGGATCTGAGGGTTTGTCTATCCTTATGCAGAGGCTCAAACCACTGCAGGGCTATCGCATAAATTAAACCAGAGATTAGGTTGTATACTCTTTTCTTCATGATTCATGCTCTCCTGCTAGCTGCATGTCCTACGAGCTGTCTTGTCATCAGAGCCTTGTTCGCTCCATTCATTTAGAGTTTCACAAAGTCCAGTCCAGTTGGCTGAAATTGGAGGTGTCCATGTAAAGAGGGTATAAACACTAAAGGCTTAGATATGAGCATAGATTAGCTACGGGCAGCAATTCTGAGAACTAAAAAAGGGAACACTGCATCACCGGATGAGCTCTGAATGGAACAAAAGGATTAGCTTAAACACATGCTCAAAATAGAAAATAATTTTAGCAATGTTGTTCAACTAGGAGGCTTTTTTTTTTCTCAGAACTGATCTGCAAAGGAAAAACTACAGCAAAGCAACTTCTCTTCCATTGAGCTCTCAGGGCTAAATTCTCTTTCAGTACAAGTTCTAGAAACTAATTTAAGAATCTCAAACAATGGGCTGGATGATTTGAAACAGTCACGTTATCACAAGCATTGTGAATGTTGCCTTTTTGGTTGGAAAGCTTGCCAACTTACCTGCCATTCCCACGCTGCCCAGAGGCCTGGGTGGCCTCTCAAGCAATGACTAAGCCTTTGGGCAAAGTTTAGAATTTGGGGAAGTGAAAGCATAGTTTAACTCTGTGTATACGTTTCCTTTTCAGAAGGCATGCTGCAATCAAGGCTGTAAAAATCACATCCATTCCTTCCCTTCTTGCTAGTGCTGATTCAGACAAGAAGACAACCATGGTTATGAAAGCAAATTACAGTCTGATGTGATACAAGCTGCAGTTCAGAGTCCAGAACAAAAAGCATTGCCCAGTAGATTGACCATATTTCTCCTACAGAATGTTGTTTCACTGTTAGTCTGCTTCAAAAAAAGTCCCAGGCACATGCAATTAGGCAAAGGAGCTACTGTATTTATCCTACATAGCTACAGGACACAAATCACTGGCTGTCAAATGTACATACTGAACTCAACACCTGTTCATAGCTCCTATAACACACACAGGTTGGGGAATAAGATTTAATATAGTTAATAAATAAAATAATAATGCAATATAATTTTCTCTCACACCCATTTTACCTTATTGTCTGTCTTTAGGAGATGGGCAAATCTTCAGAGCTTAATCCCTTCATTTAAACTACTTAGAAACTTATCTTCCCTTTCCAGACTTTCAGTAGCTGTTGAAATATGGTTGAAAACTGTTTAATCAAGCCAAATAATTTCCATAAGAGTATACCTAGCAGCAGATGTGCATGCTACCGGCACGTGTTACCAGCACTTTGCCTGTGTTACTCAAGTACCTGGAGGTTCAACCAGCCTTTAGAAAGAGAAGAGCATTATTTTCAGCACCTCACTACAACTTTTTTGACAGCTTTTAAGATGACAGCAATTTTAATGGTTAAATGTGGAAATCCAGTTTTCCTGCAAAAGTCCAGAGCGCATAAGACCAATGTTAAAAGATTAGAGGTTAGATTTCATGGATACTGAACACTGATCAGATTTTTTTAAATCTCAGTAATTTCACATTTTGTTGCAGCCTTTGTTTGCAATTACTCAACTTAGTTCAGTTTGAAAGGATGTCTGAGAAGGCCCCACTAGACTCCATTCAAATATTTTAGTTCAGAGAATTCTGTGAACTAGGGATATAAATTCATCCTTTCCACTTTTTTTCAAGTAAAACTCAGTCCACCATCACTTCTGGTTTAGATAGAGTTTCCTCTTCTGATTTTACTCTTCACAGCAGCAGGAAGGATTTTAAAGCTGAGCTGTTTATAGCCTTAACCCATTGAATTACTTTCTGGTGAAGTGGTTGAAAAAGTCTTCCTTTGGAAGAACAAGTGACAGTGTGTAAGTATTCCAAACCATAATGAATTCACCAATAAGTTTCTGGGTTTAAAAATGCTTTCCTTTACTTGTGTAGCACAAATGAAGTCAGTGGGGTTTCAAATTAAATAAAACTTGGCACTTCTTCTCAAAAAGCCATATTTTGTTTTGCTAGATCTGCATAACTCAAAATTGCTTAAGTGAAAGTTTCTTGCACATAAGAGAGATGAATTTAGCACAAGAAAGAAATTCAATCTTAATTTAAATCTCTAAGGCAAACAGGTGTTAGTCTGTGCAGAGTTTGGCCCTCTGGGCCCTTTTATTCTACCTCTACATTTATGTTCACTCTAAAACAATTGCCTAATTTCACCATGCACTCAAAGATAAAATACAACCTGTCACTCTGAGACCAAGGCATGGATCTCCCAGCTCTGAACAATGTCAGTCCCGATAAATGAAAGAAACAGAGAATAAATGCAATGTCAAAATAGCACTCGAGAAAGCCATTTTCTTTTATTCTGATGTTTCAATTTTGCCTAAGATATGAAGAAAAGCATGGAAGTGTTGCAGATTTTTTTACTTACTGCTCAAATATGTCTAGAAAAAAAAGCAATAAGGATTAGTCACCCTGTTATCATGCCTTTTGTTGTTATTTAATTATCTTGGAGTTCTCAAGCAACAGCCACTAATGTTTGTAATTACATCATCTTCTCTGAAAATTTTTATTTGCATTTACCTTAAAATAATGAGTTAAGAGTAATTCCAAGCTACGTAAGTACTGACAATACATCTATTACTCACGTATATAGAATGTAAGTTAAATTGTAGTACACAAGGCACCCCAATTGAACAGCAGTTCTGCTCAAGTATTGAAAGCACTTTGGGCTGTTTTGACATTCCTGGCTTTCTTTTGAAGGAAACAAGCAGAAATCTTAGTTCTGGACCACACGAGTCTGGACATGTGTAAGTGTCTTCTGGCGGACAGCAGTAACCAAGGAGGCTCTCTGGCTGTCTCTGTGAAAAGATTGTGGGGAGCAGATGCTCAAACTCAAGGCTCCCCAGGGAGTTTGTCACAGCCACCAATTATTACATTCGAAGAAGTGGGCTAAAAATAAATCTTATTTCTTTCCTGTCCTCTGGTCGAACACGAAAGCAAAATGGTCTATACGAATAGCCAAAAACCCTCAAAACCACAAAAACCATTTACCTTTTTTTCACTGCTGCATCATTAAAGCACCATGTAGATATGAAGGAAGAGAGGGTATTCCTTGGCAAATATTTCATTTTCTTTGTGACTTCAAGGAAATATGCTCCTAGCATGTTCTTGAAATGCAGGGAAATGGGCTGGGATCTGGTGGGATTTGGCATGCCAAAGAATTGACTCTGTTTCTGCCAGTGGCCAGCAGGAGACAATGTTGCAGTGTTAATAAACCACGATTCATTCCAACTCCTGAAAAACAGTGAGCTCTGCTGACTACCTAGCAATTCTCTAATAGTCAGTAAAGAAATGTGAACAATATTTTTAAGTCTTTAGAAAGGACTGAAGCATAAACAGCATTAAGGTGGGCTTTCTGAGGAGCTGTACTAGTTTACCTCTCCTAGCACAGATCTAAGCAATTCCTTCAGTTTTTGGAAGCCTTTCAGGAATTGGGAAGAATTATTTTGCAAAGCTGGCTTCTGTGGGTGCTCTTGTACTCCTGATGACAAAAGGTTGCATCATCCTAAAGAAAAGATTTTGAGGATATTTTCAGACTAATTTTTTGAAAGAAACCAGTTTACAAACTGCTTCATAGCATAGCAATAGGGAGTTTTATCTCAGGGAGTTTTATCAGTTTCAACACAGAAAGAATTCTGATATCCTGTAAATGTGCAAGGATGTGACAGATACACCCACACATAGTCTGTGTACAGAGAGAAAGAGGGACAAACACATAGGTGCTCTGTTCTGATGGTGGCTCTGTCACCACCTGAATGGTCCAATGGTATTACCAGTCATTGATCAGAAAAACACGTATACCAAAGCCAAAATATTAATTCCCTGGTCTTCTAAGAACTTTCAGAAGAAGGATTTAACTGGTCTCCATTTGTGGACTTCATAATACACAGCCCTTTGTGTAACAGGTATTGGATCCAGTGTCTTCATAACTTTTATGAGTCCAGTATTTTTCAATTTATTATCCACACACAAGACAGGCCATGAAGAGAAATTAACACATCACCTTGTTCTCAGTTGTCCCTCTCTGCCATTCCCCTCTACCTGGTGTTATAATGCTGAGACATGCTGGCAGTGGGAGTGGGAAGACATGAGGTGAGTTAACAGCAGTCCAAGAAAAAAAGCAGAGGAGCAGTGTGAACAGCTAGACTTCAGGAAAAATGTCATTTGACACTGCATGTTACTCTCTCAATTTGCTCTCCTGATTGTTTCCTTTTGTCTTTTATAAACGGATGTTTGTTATTCAGTTGAATCATGCAGATCAAGGGAAAAATAGCACACTGAACAACAGATGGGTCAGTTTCATTTTCTCTGGGTTTTTTTGGTTGGTGGGATGGGGTCAGAGGTTCAAGCTTGTATTTCTTTAGTACTTCCTCAAATATAAGCCCAGTCCATGAAGTGGCAAATTAAGACTTATCAGAAGAGTTATGACTAAATGAAGAAAACCTGCAAGGAGGAAAAAGTAGCCTACATATTCTTTTCCTCCTTTTTTCCCCCAGTGAAAGCAGAACACTGTCACATTCCTACTCATCCCTCTCTGAAGTCCAGGTCAGAATACCAGATGAACTCAGAACACCATGTTTCAGGGTTTGATAGAGAACATCCATTAAATCAAAAATATGCTTAGAGAATAAGACCAGTCAGGGGAAATGCTATCATGCACCCTTCAGGAAGATTCATCTTTCCTGTGATTGAGCATGTCTTTAATAAGAGTCTGGCTGCAGAAGAGGGACACTGGTGCAGCTATTCTTAGAGATCGGCCAACAGGACCAACAGGCTTGTATGTCATTCCTTATGGCTCAGGAGGGGTTTGGATGCTGAGCTTATCAGTTCTGACAGAGACTCTATGATCTGTGTCAATGTGAGGAGCATTCTGCCTGTATCTGAAGGCAAAGCAAAGGGGAAATGCGATGATAGTTAGCTGCTGTTCACAGCTGAGCTGAAGGCACAGACACTGAGCTTTACCTTCAACCACAAGAGCCCAACTGTTGTAGGAGAGAGCAGGGCTGGTGTCTACAGAAAGCTGCTGAAATTCCAAGACGTGTTGGTTTCTTGGCTGTGGAATTTGGTTTTTTAGGAAAAAGCAGGCAATAAACAACTCAGAGACTGAGTTTAAAGTACACAGTTGTTGTTACGGCTATGCCAAGACTAACCTTGAGAGTCCTTGCACTAAAACAATGAAAATCCCAGCAGAAGCAGTTACAGAGCCTTTGGCTAAGTAGTGAGCAGTCAGTATTTCTGGATGACTACTTGCTACATTATAAAAATGTCAGCATAGTGGATATTTATTTGCAGAACAAAACACTGTCATAAAGGGTCACTCTTGACATCCAGGTGACTATAGTTACATTGCAACTACTTAGGCTTTTGCTAGAAAAGCATTAATAGTTCATTTCTCTTTGTTCTGAATCATTAGTGACAAGCAATTTTGGAAAAGGATTCATACTTAGGGGACAAAAAATGACAGCTCCTGATTGCCAGCATGATCACGTATCTTGCAAACTCTACAGTGAAAACAAATTTCAGTCTTCAGTGGCTGCACTTTTCAAATCAATAGGTCAGCTTACCTCTAAGACAGAAAGAGAGGAGATTTATCTATATTAAACTGGAAAATGTTTCACTGAACAGTAAGACATCCTCCATTAAAAGCAAATTGGACAATATTTGCATGGGCTACCACGAGTAAGGCTATGAAGAAACTTCTAATATTTGACCATGCATTTCACATAGTAGTTACACGGCTATTGATCAATGCTGACTGCCTCAAGTAGCTCTTTGATTATTTAAAATAATTTTTGCTGTTGTTGTTGAAGGGCTTTCTTCATAGATACTGACTTGCTAAGTTCATCTGTGCTAACTGCTCTGAGGACCAGTATTTTCTTCTGTATTATGTCTCCACCATGCCTAAGGCTTTATTGATCTTTTTTTCATGCTGACTGGCTTATTCTTAATGGTATCTTCCTCTTTTGCCTTGTGCCTCATTGTCTAAGTTGCATTATGCACAATCCTTTCTTGGTACCTTATGAGTGATACTTCACTTTCTCACTTGGTGCTGAATGAACCAAACTTGGTGCTACACTGAACCAAACATATCCTCTCTGACTTTGCCATGTCAGAGTCCTCATGATCAGAGTATGTTGTGCTCCACAGTTGAGGCCCTTTACTTGGGTGGATTATCTGGACTCAACAAAGAGGATTTTGCCCTCTGTTCATTCAGACTCAAATGCCTGAGGATATAACCAGCTCATTGGTTAAATAACTTCCTACATCACAGCGGTACATGCCGCAAACCACTTCAAGGGATGAGAGGAATAATTCTTCAAATAATCTTTCACAGTGATGGAAACATCACAGGATTTATTATGTATGCTATCAAGTGTTTTCCAATTTGCTACACAGTGGATAGCACAGTGGAGTTTTGTAATACTTGGTAGTTCTTTTGTAAGTGTAAGAGATTTCATCTGACTAAAAACCAACCAACATAAAATGGTCTGGATCCTATAAAATGCTCTCAATAGCTGTTACTATCTGGTCAACACCTGGAGATCTAACCTTATGTCATCAAAACAAGGAAGCTCCCAGGGACTCAGGTCTGTTTTACAGCAGCAGGTTTAAGAGATGAAGAGCATTTCTTCCCTGCCTGTATTGATAATTCCACAAGATACAGGAAGACCCTCCAAGATGTTATCACGATTGCCCAGTTCAGTAACTGAATTCTGAACCACATCCTTCATCTACTTTTGATACCGAATGTGGCACTATCCAGCAAAAAAAAAAATGTAGCCTGCCATTTTATTTATTATAAATTCTGCAGTCTTAACAGAAAATGAAAGGTTTCGTCTCAGATAAGTAAAGCTGCCTCATGTTTTATCTTCAGGTGACATTCTCCTTAAAGACACAATAAACTGAAAAGCAGTGTTTACTGACAGAGGTTGAAAATTACTTTGCTGGTGTCCACAGACATGTGTTAATCTATTATAGATAAAATCTGTTCCTTTTTCCCCCTTCCACTTTCTACAGGTCAGCCATAATAATTTCACTGCTTTTTAAGACCACAATTTGATTTCATGTATCTGATCATCAGTTATTAGCTTCTGCATAAACTCTTTTTTGATGCACTCTATCACACCAGAGATGAAACAAAGGTCACAGGAGCAGTTCTGTGAAGACAGACAGTAAATCTTGGTACTGCAGAAAGTGGTGCTCATGGTTAGAAGACAGCTGTACAAGTGATTTTCATGGTCTGTGCTAAGGAGACAGGAGAGTCATAGCTATAAATCTTTCCCTAGAAGACACACCACTCATTAGCATAGGCAGAAAGACAGAGAATTTTTTTCTAAACTCCTTTGAGATTTTTAGTTCTAGAACCACAGAAAGACCACAGAAAGAATTAAGGTGTTAGAAACTAAGGAAAGAGCAAGCAAGAGTAACATAAGGAGCATATGACTGAACTAGTCATGGTCAGAAGAGTAAGCTGCCTACAGAAGACAAAGGAGAGAAGGCACAGAGAAGGAGAAAGTAGGAAAGTGAGAGGTACTCTGTAGTTTGAGGAGAAGCTCTGAGATGCAAAAAATAGTATTCTGGATGGCCTATAGGACTCGTTAAGATGTTATAATCTGATGAGGAAGCTGAGAAATATATGCAGGACATTATTTTTTTTATAGTTCTATACATCTTCTATGCTTCTCGCACTGAAAAATAATTGGATTCAGAGCCCTCACAGTTCTCATCACTTGTCTGCTTCTTCCATAATACATCTGAAAATACAAATGTAATCTTCAAACACCCAGGTGGGTTAGACAGATGAGAAAAAGTGAGAAATGAGAAAAAATGAGAATTTTGTCTTTAAGTTCTAAGAAACCTTGGTCTATGAATTATCAATTCCATGCAAAAATGATACCCAGAGAGGAGTCATATCACAATGATCAAGGTAAGAGATTTCATGGTTGCCTTTCCAAACACAAGGAGTTCAAGCAAACGTGTCCACCATGATGGCACTCAACCACAACTACTTGTCACTGTCATCTGGAGGGGTCTCTCCCAGGACTGTATGATGCAGCCATCTGCATTAGGAGCAGGAAGAGGAAGATGATCCTTCCTCTCTGCTCAGCACTGGTGAGGCCACGTCTGGACAACTGCATCCAGCTCTGGACTTCACAGTACAGAAAAATACAGACTTACAATAGCAAGTCCAGAAAAAGGTAGAAAATATTAGTATGGGACTGGAGAAAAAGCTGAGACAGCTGAGACTATTAAGCCTTGAGAAGAAAAGGGTCAGGGAGGATCTTATCAAATATACAAATATCTGATCAGAGGAATGATCAGGGAGCCAGATAGCTGTCACTATAGCCTAGGGACAGGACAAGAGCAATAGACACACAATGGAATACATAATTTCTATCTGAGCACCAGGAAATCCTTGTGACCTGGTGGCTTGTACCTATTATTTGGTATAGATGAGGTATAAAAGTTAATTCCCAGCCATGTGAAGACTTTGTTAGGCAATGACACATGCCCAAAGCATACTTGTAGCACTGACTACCTGGAACAGTCAGGTCTGCAAATCTAGCTTGACCAGCAGGGAAGAGCAATGCATCCAGCTCTCACCAGCTGCATGTGCCTGTGGAGAAAGAATAGAAGAGAATATCTTGGAATGCTCTCAGTTTTTCTGCCTTTTGGTGCTTGGGACTTGATCTAAGTAATTTACTGCCCAGTGCTAACTATTATCCAGAAGTTAAACCCACAAAAATTAATAAACCCTCTACAAGGAGTTACAATTTTATTTATTCCTTATCCTTATGAATGCCTAGCTTTACCACCCAAGATAATCAATTCCACAAGATGAGTACGTTGCTGAGTTATAGCTGTTTCACACAAGTGTATTTTGAGACAAACACATAAAAAATTTGATTCAGAGCCCTCAATATTGAAGGCATTAAATGAGTGGGACAGCAATACCGTTTGTTGCTGTTAATTACGAATTAATTATGAATGGATAATTAGAACTGAACCCAGCATTCTTTGTATTGGTTTTGTACCCAATAGTATAATTAATCTAAGGCCATTGGGATGGCTGTGCTGTCTTCCAAACACTTTTTGATATCGTGACTGTGGAACCACGTGCTCCCCTCAACTGCTGTACATATGCTGCTCCCACTGGATGGATGAGGATGGAGATTCTGTCTATGCCCTGTCCAAGGGCAAGGTACAGAGACCAATGAAGTGATAAAAAGCGTGATAACATGTCATGCTACAGTCCTTGTCACCAGAGGGAATGAAAGAGAGCACTCTGGCTACTTCTCTCAAAAAGAAAATATTGTGACAATGACTCCCCTCACACCTGTGCATGGATTCCCCAGACTAGAGTTATTCCTCCTCTGGACTAGTACAAATCTGTAAGTATTAAATAGAGTATTAATGACAGTGACCTGCTGCTAAAACATTAATGCAGTTTATAAGGCAGATCAGCATCATTCATCTCAGCAGGATGGAAATGGGGGCAGAGGAACTTGCCTAAGGTCTTCCAATATGCCAGGTGGTGGAGATAGAAATAAAAGCTCTTGTCTCTGAATCCCAACTTCATGTTCTCTCTATTGCACCTCAAAAAGGATCCCTCCACATTTAGGAGAGATGTGCAAGAAGTAAACTAAAAAAATTGAATATAGGCATCCAAAAAAAAAAAAAATTGTGGCAGCAGGAGAAGAAACTCTTCTCTAAAGTCGATAACCAAACTGTCATTTCAGGTAAGGGAGACAGTAGATGGCAGTGTCCCCCAATACTTCCTAAGGAGACAGAGCTCTCACTCTCAATATCCCTGCTACAGAGCACAGACCCACACCCCAGCCAGTGGCAGATGCCAGACAGGAGAGACTTCACTCCCCACTGCAAGTCAAAGCCAGGCAGTGTCTGGAAGAGTAGTGCTATGCAGGCTCTCTGCTCATTTCTCCTTAGGAAAGCCTTGTAGCTCACTTTTCCTGTCTTGCAAGTCAAGTTACTATAACTGATATCTGACAGATGACAGTAGAAGATGATGACCATTCCTGGACTGAAGGAAACAGTGGTCAGTCAGCTCATCAAATATGTTCCATAGTAATAAATCATGACAGCTTTCCATTTCTTAAAGTCCTGACATCTGGCCTTCAGACACAAGGTATTAAAAAGCCAAGAAAAAGGTCCTAGGGCAGAACAGAGATCTGGCTACAAATTGTGTGTTTCCACTGGCTTCCTGTGTCACAATGAACAAGACAGTATGTCCCTCTGCATTCTGGTTTCTGTTGAAATGCAAAAATGTCTGCTCTGGGATATATACTAAACATTAAAAAAATTCTGCTCTCTCAATCAACAAAAGAATTCAGAAAAACTCAAATGACTCACAGAATCAGACTTCTGTGACAGATATATAAATATCTGGTGAAGTCTTCTCACAGGAGATTGTCAAGATTATTCCATTAATGTTTGTAAGACAACCACCATATAGAAGCCCTAACGGAAACCTAGAAGAGAGATAAAGGAAATAAATTTGGAAAGAAGCAGCATTCTGTAATGGCTTTCCTAAAAACAGATCAAAACTGGGAACTGTTGTAGGGCAGGTACCTTTCAGATTTCTCTGAAAGAAGATGAGCACAACAAATGAGCTCAATGGAAAGGTCAAAAATTAATACATCTCCTACTTCCACTGTTGCTGGATATTTTGTTCCCTTGTAAAAATCAACATAACTCTGTCAACCACAATATTGGTATGTACAAGCTTATCATCTGACCTCTTTCTGAGCTTTGGTATTATCTTGGACTCTGAAGACTTTTATTAGAGGACTTTGCAGCAAAACAACTGGTGCTGAGCACAGTGATGTGAACTTTTAACACCAACCATCAGACTACAGCAGGGCACAGACCTTAGAACTGGCCCCAAGTTCGGGGTTAAAGAATAATGCCAAAATAAGCCAACATGACAGGGTATGCCACCAGCATTTAAAATTAGCCTTAGTGAGTCATTCAGACATGTGCTAGAAGACCAGATCCCAAAGCATCCACATTCTTAGCCTTCTTCCTCTACAGCTCCAGAGTGACACCAAACTTTTAACTACAGCATCCCAGTGAGCTGGTTTAGATATACAAAAAGATATACAAACCAATAGTTTTAAATATATTCAGAACATACTCCGATGCATCCCATGGTAGTGAAGGTCACAGAGGGATAAGGTGGGGTACGGGAACAGATTTATAAATCAGTTTTGCTCACTAGCTAATTGCAAAGCTCTTTATATTTCCAACATGTTGAGTGGAAATTTCCCTGCTGTTACAACAGCACAAGATGAGGAATTTAAAGACTTCCATATTCAGGATGGGGGAAAATTCTTCTGCAGAAACTGCCAAACTGCTGGATTTGTAGCTATGGTCAGTGGGAGGACCTCCTCACACAGTGCATCTTGCTGCTCAGTTTTCAATGGTTCACTCAGTGGTGCTGTCATTGCTGTGGGGATGGGAGAGAAAAAAGAAATTAAGAACCAGGCAACTGCACCTGACACTCCCTCACATGCTGATCTTAGAGTTCTTACATGGTCTGAACTGATTCTTCAGATCTTTCAAAGAGTGAGGAAGATAGACTTCCCTTTGTGCTCACAAAGATCAGTTTCTATGATCTTCTCCAAATGAATTCACTTGGTCATATATGGGCATCTCACATTTTGTGCAGTTAAAAGTTAGCCTGGTTTGTGAGTCCAGAGCTAGAAATTTCAAGACTAAGAAACCACTCAGAAAGAATCAGTGAAGGACATAGAAGAAGAGGTTTTCAAGAAAAAGAAGAACACTTGTATGTGGATCCGTAATTTTAGGAGTCTCCATGATACTCAGGTATCTTTTAATAAGGCACTTTGCCAGAAGCTGAAAAAGGCATGAATGGCAGAAGAAAGCTGTGTTATCAGAGAAACTTGGGAAAAGGACATTAAATTACCTTTGTTTAATGCTTTTAGACCTTTTAAGGTCATCATATTACAGCTATCCTACCTCTCAAGGCACACTTTTGTCTTACAATCCCAGTACTATATATGAAGTCAAGAAGACTTTCACATGCTTTATTTAGTAAAAAGCTGCCCAGGCCTCTCCTGCTTTTCTGCACCAGCCAGGCACACTGCAGCACACCACTCCTCCTGGACCCTGATACATCCATCCTGAAATGTCCTGAACATACATTCTGTTGCTGTGGTTTTAGCACCAACTTGATGAAAGAATAAGCTTTTCTCAAGGGCATCATCAGCAGTACCTCAGGAACATGCTGGCAGGTGTTCAGCATCACAGACATTGCATAACTCATCACAAAGTGAATTGCCAAGTAATGGGTTGGGCTGGGGTTCAGAGGCTGTTTCTGTTGGCTCTTTCAGTTGTGCCACTGGTGAAACTAAAGGCAGGGAAAGGATCCAAATTTAAATATCTGGCAGGTGTTGGCCAAGAATTTGAATAACAGAATTTACACACTTCTCAGACTTCTCAGTTTTCTTTAAGAAAAGCAAGCCTCGGATTCATCTTGATGTCACAGAAGCCAGTGACTTTGAAGATTATGAAATTGATGGGCAGTCTCTCTGAACACAGGGTGAAGCTTCGAAACAAACCACTGGTACAAATCCTTGCCTTCTAGATGTGCCTGTGTTTTTCTTTTCTCCCTGAGCCATCAGGAGAACACCTTGTCACTGTCCACCCTTCTAACCAGCGTGTCCTCCCAAGCGCCCTTCAGGCAGCATCAAGCCCCGGCAGAGTAAGGGCAGCACACGCGATGTGACCGCACAGGGCTCGGCTCTGCCCTCCAGCTCTGTGTTTGCACCCAGCATACCTTGCCATCAGACCTCGTGTCACATTCTGTCCCAGTCCCTGTGCAGGCATGCTTGTGTTTTGTGTCACATATAATAAAGAATAATTTTAAGAGTGATTGTCCTATTCTGTAACAGCTGCGACATACATGGAGCTCGTAGAACCTCTCGCTGCCTGCTTTCACAGAAGCCTGAATTGAACAGGGCTATGCCAATAATTGATTCTTTTTTTAGTTCAGCAATCTAAGCAAATGAAAAATAAAGATTAGGTTATACTCTTATTAACCAGGATATAATTCTTCTGCTTCAATTCCCCTGCTTCCTTCAACAACAAAAGTATCATAGAGTCACAGAATAAAATGACTTGGAAGGGACCACAATGATCCAACTCTTAAATATCTATCATATAAGTAGCTATCATACTTCTTTCCCCCATAGGATAATGCCCTAAAAATCTACAGATTTCATATCTTCCAGCTATCTTTTAAAGAAAAAATGTGTTCTTTGTTTTACTATATGATGTGCCAGAAGATCCTGAAGAATGTAAATCACTATTTCAAACTACATTCCTCAAAATACATTAATAGAAAAATTAATTAATTAATTAGGTTATCTATGACTATGGCATCTTTCATTTCATCATTTGATTCAAACAGTATCCAACATTTGCTTTACTGGTCTTTAAAGGACAACACATGTTGAGAAAAATAGTTTGGAGGTTTTCCCATCCTTTTTATCTATTTTCCAAACAAAATTTCAGGATTTACGTTAATTGTTTTGCTTTATACTTTCATCCCTAATTAGCAAACTAAGCTATTTTAATAAGGAAACAGAAATTAATATTTGTAGTGCATAAGGTTCCAAAGGCCTCCCAAAAAATCAGTTTCACTTTCTATATGTTAGGATGAAGCTACTGACAGAAGCTGCCAGCCTAGCTAAGGAGTCCACAACCCTCACTGGCAGGAGAGAGAGTAGGACTGGAGAATGAGAACAGCATGAGAGGACAGTTAGACTTTCTGAGAGCTCCTGTTACAAGTGTATTCCACTTGGAGTGAAATGCACATGAAAACATTCACTATAATGTATATATATTCGTTATAATGTATATATACTGCAGTAGCAGTGTACATTCAACAGCTGTGGCACTGTGCAATGTAAAAGGACTTAAGAAACCTCACTGTCATCCCTAGCTGACCCCTGACTACCAGCAGTAGCGTGGGACTACTCCTTGCAAAAGCACATACCGCACTACATGAGTCACAGCTGTACAAAACCCTGACAGGAGTAATCTCCTGCAAGGTCTTACATCTAGAAATCTCAAGAAATGTGAATCTCAAAGTGTTCTCTTCCAGGGGACCTATAAAACTATATTAAGATAACATTACAGACAGGATCCTCATGGTATATAATACCCACCTCTCCCACATCTTTATGATGACCAGTTTCTTTAAATCCTGGCAATGTCCAGGCTCTGGTGTTTCAGAACAAGAACTTTAACTTGATGGCTCACCTATTAATCTGTATTAAATTAAATCAAAGCTAAAGCTCAAAAAAAATCTAAACTTTTTGAAGAAGCTAATCTTTTCAGGTTTTTTTCCTTTTTGTTTGATAATCATTATATTCTGTTGAATAACCAGTGTATTTCCCAATATAGCTGCAAGGAATTTCACAATAGCATTCATTCATTTAAAAAACAGGAGAGAGTCAAAGCTCTTCTGTCTTACATCACTTTCAATGAATGCTTTAGAGTGAAATGGCAATCATGAGACCTCCAGCCTACACAAGGAGGAAGTGGTTTTGCAGGCTTGCCAGATTAAAGAGTGACATCACATTATCTTCGTCAATGCTGATTCCAGCTCTTCGATAATCAGGCAAACATGGAAAGTGCTGTTCTCGTATCACATGGTCAGACATCACTTTCCATTCATTAGTGGAGCTAGCAGTGCCTGCCTCAGCAGAAGCCCTGCCTCCTCTACTGTAGGAAACTTGCAAAAGCTGAGAAAATGTGACAGAAAAAGCAGTCATCTCTACTCCTTGGCTGACCTATTCAAGATGCACATTCCAAAGCCACTTGCCATTTGTTTATATCACAAATCAGGGAAAATTGAAACCCTGTCCTTGTACAGAAAAGACTGTTACGTGCCATCACTTTCAAACAAGTGTTGCAATTTTTTGTGTATAAGGGTGAAACCCTCTGAGAGATCCAGGTTTTCAAGTTGCTTATGAAAAATGGACTTAAACATGGACTTAAACCACAACAGAGAACATTATTTTGTGTGTAGTACCCCTTTCTGAAAATGTTCTAACCCAAACTGCAGATCATGGGCATGATCCCACTGACTAAGAATTTAAGAAGGGCACCACAAATTTTTTGGTGACTATTATGTTTTTCCACAGAGTGCCAGTAACTCCCAGACTTGTACTTTGCTGTAAGAGTTATGCACTGAAACTTCATTGAAATAAAAGATAGCTTGGGTTCATCGCAAACACTCCAGAGAGTTTTCTGAGGTTATAAATTACACGATGCATGGTTTCTGTTAATAGAAATTTGGGCTTAACCTGCAGCCTTCTTGAAGTGAAGAGGCAAGAATATCTTTCTATAGACACCTATATATAGGCCTAGAATATTACACAGCACAGCTGATACACGCTCCTGATCTGCCTGGAGAGGAAATTATCTGTCACATATGGTCTCAAAATTATATTCATTGCTGTCCTTTAGCTGAGACTTAATGCTTCTTCTCTACATAGAATACAGAGTAGAGATGTAGTTATTCAACACTTCTCAACAGAACTCCAAAGAACGTGCAAGATCTTTTAAAGAAGAACAGATATGGTCTGTGCCCCAGGGATACTGCGTGGTCCAAGGCATCCCCATTGCAGAGCTCTTACTCCTCTCACATAAGTCAGTGTCCCACAGCAGAGCCATGCAGAGCACCAGGAACACAGACTCTAGCACAAGGCTTTCTTCAGAAGCCCAAGGCATTCATTCAAAGCACAGAACCAGACAGCAGCCGAGGTGGAGATGAGGCAACAAGCTTCTCTCTTCAGGTCCCTTATGGGTGTCTTCGTTATTAATTTCTATTTTTTGTTCTCGAAGGCTGGAAAACTAATTCCTCCTCATCTGGACTGGGACAAGAGGACAGTCATGGAGATAGTAAAGGGAAAATCTTCAGCTGAGACTGGGTCTTGGGAGAGCATTAGGCTATGATGCCATTCCATCAACCCAGACTCAAATTTTCTGTTGATTTATACTTGTCTGAGTTTGAAATCCAATTAGGCAAGAAATGCAGATGAAGCTTTTCTCATGGCTGAGGCTTTTAAAAGGTTCTTCTTTTTAACCTTCTGGTGTCCAGAAGACGACCAGGTGACCAAAGTCAATGTCTCAATAAAAGCACACATAACCTTGTTCTGTTGCATGTAGCTTCATGATTTCTGTAGGGAACACCTCTTTAAGACCTCAAACCTTTGCTTTTCTAAGAAGCTATTGAAGGAGGAAAAGGAATGGAGAGAGGGGGAAAGTGCACTGTAGGACAGGTCTCAGGCCTGAAATATTTCCACTTCATATCAAAAGTTTCCTTGATTGCTAGATGACTCATAAAACAAACAAAACAAAACAAAACAAAATCTAAACAAACAAAAAAAACCCTAAAGTGTTCAGTATTACTTTTTAAATGGTAGAATTAAAAACACAGCTCATCTAAACTCAGTTTACCCTCACTGTTAACCTCTGGGAACTCTGGGTAAGCTTAGAGGTGAAAGGACACCAAATCTTATCAGACTAGAAGCAAGTGGTTCCCTGAAGTAAAATAAGTTCCCTTTTTCATTTGCACAGCTAAGTCATAAGTGGTAGAGGAGGAAATCTCCCGAGCCTGCCAGACCCAAAAGTGGTATCACACGACAACACCCACAAGGTTAAATAAGCACCATTCTGATAAACGCCGGTCAAACAAAGGAAAGAATTACTGCTCCCTTTTTGAACTGGAAGTCCCAATCAAGATTATAATCCCCAGATACTATGTCCCAAAAATAAAAATTTATAAAAAGAAGAAAATACGCAAGTGCACATTGGAAAAAAAAAATCAACCAAGGAGGTCTGTCGTTGGTACTGTTATATACACACTCATATAGTTCATCTGAACTGAAGCACTTTACAAATGAATGCATGTCCCCAGGAGGTTTCATTGTAAGAATGAAATTTCTCAGCTCTCAGGAGGCAGTAAACAGTAAATCATTTAGATCAGGAAAGCTGGGTAGCACTGCAAGTGCACCTTGTAGCAGAAATTCACTTCCTCAAAGTAGTGGCATTTGCACTGAATTTATAAAAATCCATTTTAGCCACTTCTCTTAATCTAGAATCTTGGGTTCATGATAAATGAAAATGCTCTGACCACAGACATTTCCTAACTGAAAAGGAATCGGGAAGTGATGCCAGTTCCTTCTGTCATTCAAAGGTTTTGGTTAATAAGCGTCACATTAGATCCATTTGAAAAAATTTCTCTTATAATCACGGGATGTTTACTTATGCATGTGTTAATATTCTTTACTTGGAATCTAAAGGTCTAACAGGAGAAGTAGGCCATTGTGCTACACACTGTACATACTACTGTTAAAAGTGGATTCTTTTCTGAAAAACTTAGGCTTAGTCAGACATTCAGTTAGGGTACTGGTGGGGGAAAATCTGGGCTGTGGACCTTAGGAGAGATGATAAGGATATGCATTTACACTAATTAGTTTTGCACAGCCTAGGTCTGAGTGCAACCCCTCACGTAGGAGAACCGTCAGTAGTGTGTAGCCTGTGACGGCACATATAGACAGCTCAGATGCCAGGTATGAACTCTTTTTGTAAAAAACATAGCAAAGTGAAATAAAAATATCACAGAGAAAAAGTCAATCTTATTTTCTTGAGGCTATGTGAGTAACGATAGGTGCCTTTTGGAATAGTTATAGTACACAATGGCTACAGTACACAATGTCAGAGGATTTCTTAAGGGTGTTTTTTCTTTGTCCATACTGAAATCCTTCTCCCCTGCCAATGCCAGACTCTATCAGGCTCTACAGCTAGCATACCAAACAGAACCCACCCAGACCTGGCCTGAGGCAAAGACAGGGAATATGGTTGTCTGTGAAGGCAGCCAAGCACTCAACCATCTAAAAAAAAAAACCATCACTTTTCCAGAGAGAAATTAAAGCTCTTATTGGATCTTTCATCTGTTACCTGTGTTCAACAAATAGAAAATTCTCTTAAGAAACTTGTTCATAAAATTCTCTTATCTCACTGTTCTACCACAAAAAGACAGACACCCCTAAATTTTGCCTGGCAGAACACATATTACTGCTCTGACAAAAGAAGTGATAAAGAGAGAATCTGCAACAGTAAGTATCCATCAGGATCACATAGCTGCAAGAAAAGAAAACATAACTAAGAACAATAAACAGAGGTTAACAAGAGCTCTCTGTTTTTAATCACAAAAGTAGTTAGGAAGTGAACCAGATTTAATCCACTCCCTTCTCCTGTAAAAGGGTAGCAACTTCACTTGCTTCACTTCTGTTGGAGCTATCCAACAGAGAAAGGTAGAACACTACAGCATAACTTTTCCTCTTCCACATTCTAGAAGAAGAATCTAAGCACACACCAAGTTTATCATTTGCACAGGACCAGGCAAGTGAATGGAGAATGCTCAGTCCCTTGACATGCAGCTCACAGCAGCACCAAGACAGCAACCTTACAGCACAGCCACTAAATTAGCAGTTTGCAGTGGCTTTCCTTCAGGCACAGGCATAACTTTATTGCTGGGTTGAAAATATTCCCACTAAGAAAGCAAATGGAAACCTCTGAGTTGTAACAGGAGCAGAAATACAAATAGTTGTACACTGAGCACAACTCATTAAGAAATAAAGATCAAAGTTCCCAGCTAGAGTCAACTGCCTTCCAAAATAATCTTTGTAGCTGCTATGAAAACCACAGTAACCAATGGCCAAAGGCTCATCTCTTCTGCATGACATGGAAGCCCACAAAGGAAAGAGGTGAAGGAAAGAAGGTGCAAAAGAAGGGAAGTCCCTCTCTACCAGTGGGATTTGCACACTAGGCTGCTGCTGGCTTCCTTACAAGTCAGAAAAGCTATTGTGAACTGGGAACTGATAGCTGCTATCAGATCTGCATCTGTTTGGCACAGTCCAGTTCCTTGGTGTGCAAGGTGATCCTCAAATGAAAATTCGTTTACAAACTGCTACCACATAGAGCAAGACAAATTCTATCCTTGGTTCTACATATTTGAGAGGGAAATGTAGACAGTGTTAAATAGCCTATCCATCCATTAATTACACATACAATAAATTATGAAACACTGGGACTATATATGTGGGACTATATATTTGGCCAAACAAGTAGTGATGGGACTAGAGAACACAAAAGTAATATCTGAAAAAGACCATGGAGTGTTTGTCAATCCAACTTCTCTAACCAGAATGGAATGCTGAAGTTGTCCCTACTTGGTCCCCAGAGTTCGCAGGTAAAAAAATCCTTACTTTTCTGGCAGGGACTGAGAAGATAATGCAGAACTTAGATGCAAAGCTAACCATCATGTTGCAGAGAGTTGAACTTCATTCCCACCCAGAACTTGGCAGGCTGGAGAAGCAAGAGGAGGGAAATAAAAATGAGAGTTACCAGCTCCTCTGGAGCACCAAGCACCTTCAGAGCAGTATCACTTCCACTTGCCCTACAGAGGCCAGCCTTGATCTCTGATGCAAGAGGACCATGCTATTAGCTGAGGGATGTTCTGCCTTGCACAGGGAACAGCCAGCAGGAAAAGACAAAGCACAGACTCTCCACCTCTCTTCTCTGCTCCACAGTCCAGAGAAAAGTACCTTCAAAGATTTCTAGTTCCTTAAATATGAGACTCCATCACTGAAGACACCCACTGACAGAGCAAAATAGGATTCGTGATCAAAGAAAGTCACTTGTATTTGGACGTGTATGGAAGAGAGAGAGAGGATGATGGAAGAGGAGTGACAGAAATTGGGCAGAGCTCTGTGTTGGTATTATGTCCCATTATTTAATGTTCCTAGACTGTTTATTCAGTTTAGGCTTCTTCCATGGATGAGGTTTTTTTAAGTCTTCAATGACTGAAGCCACTGGATCTCCTTAATGCCACATTTGCTCAATCACTGATCAGCTCCTTTCCTTGCTTGTATATTCTGGGAGGACACACCAGATACACCAAAATGGGGTCATTATGCCATATGCTTATTTACTATGTGTATGTTAGACCTTTTGTGCGCTATTTTTTGCTTGTTATCCATCATTATATGTATTTATCTTCAAGTAGCATATGGAGTAGTAGGATGGGGTATATATATGGAGTCAACAGATGGTAAGACTGTGTGTGATTAATATGTTCTCATAACTTTTTATTGTCTCTTGTTCTTATACGTCCTACTTTCAAAGTGTCATTACTTTTGTCATCCCTGTTCTCATTTCTTTATTCTTGTATGCTATTAAACAAAGACAAAAAAATTCAATGTCTGGGTTTGAGATTTGTCTTTTTAGTGTATAAGGTACTACCTTTATTGAGGTGTTTCATAGGTTATTCAGGCCAACAGTGCCCATGTGTTCTGATCTCTTTGTATAACACCAGGCACAGAATTTCATCCTGCAACTTCTTGAGCTAAAGGAGTGCTGCTCCCAGCTACTGCATGAAACACCATCAATATTTTATTGTCTGTATTTCACATGGCAGTCATTCTGTAAAATGATAAAAAATCCTTTAGAAGATTAAACAATAATTCATGCTATTTATTGTAACTAAAATGCAGACAGAAGGGCGTATTTCGAGTTTGAGCAAGTTTACCATCCACTGGAGGCATTGCAGGAACCTGGCTGAGGTTTCACATGCACACTGGGACACAGGGCAGGGAAGCAACTGTGCACAATGCTCTGGCCTGACCCCACATGTGACACCTCCCAGACAGTGAACAGCTTCACCCCGTTTCATTTTGACTGTCCTTGCTCATGTAGCACAATGGCTCCTTGTGGCACAGGAAGCAATGGCATGTTTCCCCACCCAGTGAATAGTTTCCAAGAAGCCTTTCACCTTTCCCTTATCTGAATGGGTGGCCATGTTATCAAAGGTCCCAGTTTAGCTCCATTGCCTTTCCCTCTCAGCATATTACTTTTATTACATGGACACTGTGTATCCAATATTTGCTAAAATCACTCAATAATGTCTATTGATTTTTATTGCTAGCTTAAGATGTTGCTTGAACCCATGACTATCTCCTCTCCCCTTAAGCCTCATGCATTCTGGAAACAAGAATAGTTGTTTATCAAACTCTTCAGGAAAGGGCTTTTGCTCTTACAGCAGCATCATCAGTTCAGAAATGTAAATGGCAATGAGTGCAAGCAAAAACTTCCATCCTGATCTATAAGTATACAAAGCTTCATGTCCTTATTTACTTTTTATTTCATTATTAAATGAAATGTAAACTGTGACTTTCAGAAACCGCTGCTGTACATGAGATTATGGCAAAAAATCTAAGCATGGGATGATGAGAACCACATACTTCCAGATACCGAATAGGAAAGGAGCTGTAACTGTATGTGCCCCTGATTTCCCTTAAATATGATTTCTATAAGGTTTGTATGTTAGAGCTTTCTCTAGATGCACCATGCCTGACACAACACTGTTTAGTAGCAAGCCACCAATTAGTAACAAATGAGTAAGCAGCTTGCAGTGATATACAGGTTGAAGTATATCAATAATAGCCTGTTATTGTCTCATTCAGAAAATTACTACCAAAGTCATAGGGGTTTTGCAGATATTAATAGTGTAGATTAGTGTAAAAACAAGACCTATTTTAATATGAGGTTCTGAGTATTACTTTTATTCTGTGAACATGATACTATGCCTATTTATAACAAGACAGATCACAGATAACACTAGTGACCCAAGTTGAACACTAACACAATTTCAAACAGTCCCACAGTACAGGCATCTCAACTATACCCTCTTCAGATCAAATAAGGAAGAAACATATGAGTTTCTTAATTGGCTGTTTTACCTGGACAGGATGACCACAGACAGCAATCTTAGATGACTATCGATGATTGTCAATATTGTCAATGACTATCAAGAGTAAAACTCCACCAGAGTTTATGGAGGGAAGCAATCACCTGAGACATCAGCAATTAGTCATAGATCATTGAATGCTGGGGCTTTCATTTTGGAATGGTTTTGAAACTGTGTTATGCTCATCTTGATCATGAACTCTTGTTGTGTTTGAGTGGTGAAGGAGGATATGTGGAGCAACACCGACCTAGCTAGCTAAATGTGCAGGTGCGACCCTGTGTGTTGCGTAGAGGTTGACATTACACAGCACTGGTCAGCTCAAATAACCTGTGAATCAAACTGCCAGGCTTTGAGTGAAAACCAAACACCCACAAACTGAATGAGAGAAAGTGAAAAAGGAGACCAAAGATATGTCATCACACTTGGTTCTCCTTGTCTGTAACAGCCTGATGACAAACACTTGCTATTTCTTCATCTTTCTAGTAGACAAGGCCCTACTAAAATTCAAGGCCCTACTAAAATTAGAGGTGAATTTCACAGCAGATTTATAAATATGGAGGACAATGTGAGAGAATCATGAAACTTGAGTATATGAGTTTTTTGTTAGCTGGCTGATTATTGTTCCTTCCTGGTAAGTATCAAGATTTAAAAAAAAAAAAAAAAGGTGAAAATTAAGAAGCTTTTAAATCCCTTGTTTGATTCAACTGGTTTAAGAAGAGGAAAACATGCTTTGTGGAAATCCAGGAGGTAGGTTACTGTCTTTGCTGACACCCCAGAAATAGTAACATTTTGACTTCAGGGGACATCCTTGTTGAATCAGATAAACTAAAATGAAGAAAGTACTAACTTTCAAGGACCCTGAATGCTTTTAATTGCTGAGGTTTTCCCAGCCAAAGTCTTCTGTATGTTCCCAGTCAAGAAGGATTTGGCAATAGATCCAGATACATTGCAAATGTCTTTCAACTTCTGGTTATATAAGCACAGCATGTTTACATTGAAGGATGGGTAGTTGTCTCAGATGAAGAGGTGAGGAGAAGAGAAAGACCACATAAATGGTATAAACGTTAATGCTGTGCTGAAAATATGCTGTGATGATAACAGATGTTGCAGCTGTTACTTTTCATAAACACAATGTACAGGCAACAGCAGGGGTGTGAGCTGGTATGGCAGTATGCTGGATTAAACTTCCTCAGAAATAAACTGCATTTAAACTGTTGTTTTCAAACTATTCAAGAATGCATGCTTTCATTGCTTATGTGTTCACCACAAATATTTTCCCTGTGAATAATTACGTGGCAACTTTTTGTTAAATAGCATCTGGTTACCTACACAAAAGGACCCAAACTCAGTATTTGAATTCTGTGTCTGGAATTTTACTTTGTCAGGTATCCCAACATATGCTTCAGCTGACACATCTCTTTCTGATGCTGCAGCAAACATATAAATGGAAGCACAAAGAGAAACAATGACTGTACATGCTTCATGCCAGTGTTCTACATACATTAAACAACTTTAAGGGCAGAATGTGTGGCACTGATCTATAGGCTCCAGTTTTGAAGGCTTCTTTACTGTCTATGAACGGCACGCTTCATTTTCGGGGACTCCATTTTCAACACTGCTTTCTATAAAGAGCTTTGGCTATCAACTACATAGCAGCAAGTACTGAAAAAATATTACTTGAATTTCTCTTAGCTGTTGATTTTTCTTCTGAAAAAAAATAAAAAAGAATAAACATAATCTGAGATTAGAAGACTCTTCTTCTGTGTTGCTCATCAGTTTGATCAGGAACATGGTGCTGACAGAAAAAGAAGACACAGTTTGACTAGGCTAGCAGAAAGATAAAAGAAAAAAATGTGGGTTTTTTTTTTCAGAAATCAACCTTGATTTTGCACCAGATTCATGTTGACAAAGAGGTACATGCACTGCACATTTCATGTTAATGACACCTCCTCACTGATCTTTAATCAAACCCCAGCTGAGCCCTTCTCTATACTCTTCCGTGATATCTGTGCTAGCTTCCAAACTTGAAAATAGAGTATTTTTTTCCCCTCCATATATGCCCAGTTTGATTATTTCTCCATATTGGTTAGTCCTTTGAGTTTCTTTTTGTTCAGTGTTTTAAATAGCCTCTTCTAAATACTTATTCATAAACTTTTTCAGACAAAATTTATTTCTGCTTCATGAATGCTCTATTTTTGCAAAGGAGCACAAAGGATTCTTGTTGCTGACAGCTGACAAGAAAGAATTCCTGTCAATTAGTTCTGTGCTCAAGATCAGGTAGGAAATTTCAGCTTTCACTTCAGTACCATACACATACTAGAATATAGACTAATATGGTCTTTCCTTAGACAAACCATTGAGAAATAATTGCTTTTAAGCGCTGGACAGAATTGAAGCCTTGCTCACACTGATGTAATACAAAAACAAAGAAGCTCTCTTAGAGATCACATGGTCCAACCCAGGTTGCTTATGATCAGCTTATGACCCATTATCATTTCATGTCTTGACTCTGGCCTTCTTCTGGAGAAAGGAACGAGTCTTGTGGTTTCAGCTACAGAGAGGTTTTGGTTTGCAGCTTGCCTTGTCACTGAAGGTCACCACCCCGCCTAGAGAGTGCACTTGAAGCCACAGAGTGAGGAGATCCACTTGCTGCCTCTCCTCTGTCTCAAAAGCACTCCTGTCATTTCCTCTTCAGACAGACCTTGAGCAGATTCTCGTCACCCCAAGTAGCACTTGCCTCCACTGAATGTGTCCCAGTGTATTTGGAAACATATGTCCCACCGAGTTCCGTGGGAGTTTTGCAGTAATAAAGCACTGCTCACCATCAGTAAGTAGGACAGACACTTACAAAAGTGCTAGCATGAACAGGTTATGAATTGTGACAAAGCACATTTGAAATAAAATCAAAATGTTTGCACAGTACAAGCAGCTTCAAATGAGAAGGTAAACACTGAATTACAGAGGGTATCCTTATTTTATTTGGAAAGACAGAAGTGTGGTGTTAAACAAGAAAATTAAAACATTTCCTCCTCTTATCTTAGTTTTGTCCTGGCATGAGAACAGAGCATTTTCTAGATACTACTAGGAAACACATTCATAATGGTACTCGAATATAGCTATTACCATGTTTAAATATTTCCTTACTGTTTATTACTTACACGGTCAGCTATAGCTGTTTCCAATTCAAGACGATTACGACATGCAGACGAAAAAGCTGAAGGGGAGGAGGGAACAACTTTTGTTCCTAAACAGCTTACCTCTTCAAAAAAGAACAATGTTTACTGAGATAAATGAAGAGAGGGTGGTTGTTTTAGATCACTATGACTAATGTTAAGAAACAGCTGGTAAAGAATATTAGGTAATCACATACACAGGCTGCACATTGGGAACATTACGCTAACATACCTACTATAATTTTATTCCTTTCCCCACGCATTTATTCAAAGCTGCAGCTGTGATACTGGCTTTTGAACGCTAGAAACTATCAGGAAAAGCAGCATGAATCATCATCTTTTGCTTGTGTTATTTAACTTAGTCACTCAAGTGCAGTTCTTCCAAGAGAATAATAGAAAGAAAATGATAGTTTCTTTGAGAGATTTGTGAAGACTGTATTTCCTTTCCCTTTCCCTTTACTTTTTCCTTCCCTTCTCTTCCCGTCTCTCCTCTTTTTTGTTCTTTACTGGAGATAATCACTAGGTTCTTCAATTAATTCAGAGTTCCAGCCACCACACAAGGGGTGAGTAATTCATTCAGATATATTTTGAAAATATCACTCAGGATCTCAGACATGAAGTGGGGTTCTGCAATAAAGTATTTGTGATGGTCCCCATTTCTCTACACTGGGACAGACCTGAATTTTCAAGGCAGGTTGTACCTTTCAAATGGCAGCACATTTGATTCAC
This sequence comes from Leptocoma aspasia, assembly GCA_013399835.1. Classification (NCBI taxonomy): domain Eukaryota; kingdom Metazoa; phylum Chordata; class Aves; order Passeriformes; family Nectariniidae; genus Leptocoma; species Leptocoma aspasia. The sequence continues at coordinate 549,646 of VXAX01005453.1, read as the reverse complement.
CGTTTCACAACAAACCAGTGAGGAAGGAGAGAAACACAGCAAGGTTTATTCTGCACTGATGACATGTTATATCCTCACTGCTTCTGTTCCCAATCCCTTTAGAACAAATTCTGACAAAGCAATTCCATCTCATGTCAAGACGTTTCTAGTGGCTTTGTGATTAAACACACTATTGCTCATGAGGTCATCCATTTAACTTAGGCCAGATGACAATTAACTTTATTTCCTACCGAAGGCAGCCCTGCAGCCCTAAGCAAGCTCCTCTTTGCTCAGTGCTCACCAGCCTGCTGCTTTTTTATCAAAACTGCCATTCCCTTGCAGTTTTATGCTTCTGTAAGCCTGAGTGGCCACAGAAGTCAATTCACTCAGAGAAGGGTCTCTACTGCTTCTGGGAAATGCAGCTATCCTCGAGTCCCAAGAAACCATCCTAAAGGCAGGAAGGTTCCTGGAAAACTGTGGTTCAGACATCAGGGTTAAGTGGACATGCCTGCACCCACCAGCAGGAGCCATCCTGAGGACCACTGAGTATTTTTAGAGAGGGATAAGGAATTTTACAGACCAGCACTTAAAGCTTCAGGTTATTTTGGATGCTCTGTGACAGAATTCAAACCGTCCTTTCCCTCCACTGTATGGCAAGTAGAGGATTCCTGTCCTAGGTTTTCCCAGTACTTTACACACACGGACACATGCAGGCAATATCTGGCCATGCTTTGGCATTTTAACAGTAGCCTTTCAAGCCTCCCTCATCCATATCTCATTTCCCTAGATAAGACTTTTCTCCTGGATCATAGGTTTGTTAACGCAAACTTACTGAGATCCTGGGAACAGCCTCGTGCCCTTGCCACAACAAGTAAGATGTGGGAAAGAAAGCCACAAGGAATAAACATGGAGTGTCTTGTGTAAAATGAGTTGGTGGAAATAGGTCTACCTTACATTTTTAGAGGAAGAGACAGAAGCAAGACTTTATTGCTACACAGCTGTGCATGGCCAAACAGGGCAAGATCCAGACAGTGACCTCCCTCCAACCTAAAACTTCTAGAGTATGGGAAGGATCAGCACAATTACTCATCTGATAGCTCTAGTTTTCAGCTTCTGTATCATCTCCTTGGCATCCAAAAGATGGAATAAGTTTCTGTCCCCACAGGATTTAAGGCTGGTCCCTCAGAGTTGAAATATATTATCTCCCAGAACTTACTCCTGAAGTGCAAGCTCTCCACTACAGCATGCAGCACTCTACAAGTACTCAGTAGAGATAAGTAAACAAAAAGCATGTCAGGCTTATGGACAAAGATCATTAAGATTCCACCACCACTTACTTCATGCCATAATAAATGCATGGATCTCTCAAAGAACAAGGCCTTTCTCCTTTTCCTCATCCTATCAGAACCTTCCTTTGAGCTCAGTTCTTTTGGAATTTCCGATCAGACCACATCCTTCTCTTGAAACACAACTCCCAAACCAACCATTTTTTTTCTAACCCAACCTGCCCACTAGAGCATCTTATCTGTCTCCAATATTTTTTTCCCTGTGTTTCCCCATTTATATGCATTTTCTTTCTATCTCCTATAATTTTCTTTTAACCCATACATTTAAAGACAAGACAGACAGAATGGTTTGTTCTAAAAAAACTTAAATCCTTGACTCAAATGTTTTATATTTCAATCACTAACCACCAAATTTAGGAGCTAACAATTGTCCTTCATCTGAAGGGATGTGACAGATCACCTACAAAAATTAATGCACATGGGTAAAAAAGCATTTATGATACAACAATATGCATAGCCAGAGTAAAAAAAGAACTTTATAACAACAACCAAACTCAGACAGAAGTTTCTCAGATTATGCAGGCCAGTGTGGTAGGGATGTTCAAGAACACCCTGTATCTATTTTAGGAAATTCATGCTCTGAAGTGTGCCAGTGGTACAGGAGAAGGCAGTAGTGGTTTCCAGCTGGCCCCCACTCACTACCAGGCTCTCCCTTGATTCTACCTCTTCCAAGATGAGTGGCAGACAAACTCTGGAAGATTTATTTAGCTGAGTCAAAAATATCACTGTAGCTTGCTGAATGCTTCTTTTCTGCACCTCTCTGCCACAGATTGCTACCCCAACAGAGCAGGCAGTGGTAGAGTACATGGGTCTGCCTGTCAGTCCACTACCTAATGCAGTTTTAGGAAATACTAGATAGTGACCTGGGGCAGCCAAGGAACTGATATGAATCCTGCTTTGCTACCTATGCAGCAGAAGCAATAATCCCTGGGAACTGATACAGCTAGGGACCAGCCATCCCTTAAAGCCCCCAAACACCAAGCTGGCAGCTCCAAATATTATCTGGCACAGTTCCCATCTGTTGACCAGTGGATTCTTCTCAGGTGGAAATGCATAAACCAGTTTGTAGCTCTCCCTTCTTGCCAGCAAAACGTGCTCCTGCACAAATCACTATGGAGCCTTATAGATACACTGACCTCCAAAAGAGAAAATGTTTGCTCTCAAGAAGCACTATTCCATCAGTCTACTGGGACATCATTTGAGAGCTCATAGAGGATAAGCACAATATTCCTGAGTTCACTGCTCTTCCAAGTTGCCTCCCACCATCCTACAAGCCATTATAGTCTGTCACAACAGTGACAAAACAAGACAGGAGGAGGGAGAATTCCTCCACAGAACTGTCAAGTTCTTTAACTTAGTGAAATTTTGAGAAGTTCTATAATTGATTTTAGAATGTTGCAGAGAAGGAAAGCTAAAAACTTTGTTAAAACTGAACAGAAATCAAAACTCACGTTAAACTTTTTTTTTTATTAATTTCAGCAAGTTTTTGCCAGAGGTGGCAGAATTCTGGATGGTGAAAGTTTATAAATTTTCCATGCATCTAGGCATATCAGCAAGCATAGTCAGTGTGGGTGCGGACAAGTAGTAGTATCTTCCAAGTCTTGAAAAATATTTCTGTTAGTCAACAAGGCTATAAATTCTTGATTGTAAATAGCATTTATGAACCCACAAGTGACTGCAGACAGGGCTGTTTGATAACTGCAAAATAGGTCCTTTGGGGGGGAGAAAAAAATCATTCTCCTTCATCCACAGAAGAGAAACACTAATTTTCAAATGATTCATCTCAAACTCTAAAATCTTGTTATGCTGTCTAGTTTTGAATAAACCAGAACAGAGATATCTCTGGCAATGTTAACCATTTAAGATCCCAAAAGCAGTTTCTGCCTCGCTTTGTCTCACTGCCACCACAATCTCCTGCTTTCTCCCCAAAAGTTTAGCTGGGTCTGCCAGGACAGTGTTGCCACATGGCAAACAGGAGTTTCACCCAGCTGCACCCCCAGCTTTACCATAATTTCCAGACAGGTGAAAAGTGCCTTGTTAGCAGTGAGATTTTTAAAGGGCAAGTTAATTTATAGCTGACAGTTCTGTCTCACTATTTAAAACTACCATGTGGACAGGTGCATAGTTCATCAGGAGGAATCAAGTGCATGTTTATGGACACCTGTTAGCATTAAGGACACTTCCCCATCCAAAAGACATGGTCATTCACATAGCAAAAATCAAAACTGTGCTGAAGAAGACATTGCTTACAGTTGTTGGTGATAATCCAGAGTGTTCCAAAGTGAAGGGCTGCCTCCCTATTACTTGTCCCCCACCAGACCAGCTCTGTTTGTTGGGGCCATTGGCTCTGAAATGTTGCCTTTTAGCTTGTTGGAAGGACAACACACAGATGACTAAATTTGCCTAGGCTTCAGATTACAAAAGGATTTATTTGGATCTACACTACTGATTATTGCAATGGCTTTTGAGACCACTCTTAACACTAAACTAGGTTAAAGAAAGAAAGCAATAGATTCATTCTAACAATGCAAAGCTGATTCTTCTACTCATATTTTTCTAAGTCTCACTCCTATCAGAAGTATTTGCAGAGCTCTTTTGGTGAACCAGTGCTTTCCAAACAAGGAACATTAATGAACCACCTTAGTTTTAGGGGAATAATATTTAGCCAAACTGAGGAACAGTTAGTCATCAGAGGTCCTTCCCACGATCTCATAGAGTTCCTGAAGTTCATTCTACCAGCAGCGTGAAGAAACAGGCTCAAAAGCCGCTACTGGATTTCGCTGCACAAGGTGGCACCTGTGGATGTTGGCAGGAAGTCTTCAGGAGGATGCCAGTGCCCTCAGGCCTGGCACAGGCATAGTCATACCTTGATGCCTGATCTGACTCAGGTGTTCCCTGGCAGCCTAAGGAAAGCATGCTGCTCCCCCTGTTCCTCCTCATTAGGGAAGCAGGTTTGTTGCATGTGCTATGACCAGAACAAGAAGTTTGGTTTATGGCCCTAGTTTAGGCCACAGTGATAAAGTACAAGACTTCCCAACAGGTGTCCCCAGACAGCACTAATCATAGCTTGCTACCTATTATATTCCCTTTTCTCCTTCTCACTCTCATTTGTTTCACCATTCTCATTCTCTCCCAAATAAACACAAACCACCCCTGCTTACTGCTCTTCCCACAGGCCCCAGTGTTGTTACATAAATAGCTTGATACTCTAATCCAGGTGATTCTGCCATTCCTGATGGTATCAGCTGCAGCTTTTGCCAGCTTCTTGCTTTATTGCATCATGTTCAGGAATTTCTAATTTGAAGCCCAATAATCTCTCTCCTGTTAGCCTAACTTCAGGCCAGGACCTATTCCTGGTTTCTTACCAATACAGCTAAACATAATTGCTCCCCCTGGAGCAACACCAATTTTACAAAAAAAAAAAAAAAAAAACCACAATCTTATATTTGCACAAATCTCATCAATAAGAATAGATTTAAATAGCATTATCTTCTATTTTTAGTGATTCCTTGATAGTAAAAATTGATCCTACAAAGAATACTCTTAGGAACACAGTTGCATTGTGCACCGCTTCTATCCATTTGTGCCTCTGACTGAATGCATCTTCATGGAAGCCATTCAGTCCTCTCTTGTTTTAGAATTGAACAGCTTGAATCTGTGATCAACCACTGTGTAAAAGCAAAAAGGAAATGGATGGCTTAGAGGCAAGGAACCTTTTTTCTGCAACAAGCTTGTGGTGATGTCTACAACAACATCACAGGCACAAACCTCTCTGTTATGATGAGCTTCCTGGTTCTCCTAGGTGAAACTTTTCCCCAGGATAATATTATTCCTTGTTTGAAGCTACAGGGAAAGATAAAGTGATCTGGCAGGAAATACCAGAAGATCATTGGCAGTGTCAGGAAGAGTGTACTGATTTCTGTCACCCTGCCTGACGTGCCCACGAGCCAGCAGAAGTCAACTCAAGCCTATGTGCTTTCATTCAGTCTGACATAACAGTCCCATTCCCTAGGACTAGTGTCTCCTTCTTTGTGGGATTACTGTCCCAAGCACCCTGGAAGGTCTGAAACAAATTCAGACTCCTAGCAGATATTACAGCACAAGTTCTTGAGTGCCAGTCAAGCAGAGCACCTTATGTGAAGCCAATACAGTGACCAGCAAAGCACTTGATTTAGCTGCTCATCAATTGCACATATTTGTGGGTTTCTGTTGTGTGGGAAGCACATATTCAAAGCTGGTCATGTCCCTTTCTTCCTCTCATGTGATTCTGTGTGGATTCCTTAGCTGGAACAAGTACTGCAATTCAAGATACATATATTTTGTGGTCTCTTGATTTATTAACTCATGAATACTAATGGGAAAAAAACCCCAATAACAAGTAAATAGAAAGTAAGTCTCTCTCACAGCCAAAGATACTTGTGCAAAGGATTTTTGTGCAGTTGTCATGGTTTAAGAATGGCACTCCCCAATTCAGTGTCCTCACTGAGACTCTCCCAAACCACCTGCCACCCTCTCACTCCCCCTTCCCTTGCCCCTTCTGCTGCAGCAGAATGGAGTTGAGAATTGGGGGCACAAAAGATGAAGATCACAGGCTGAGATAAGAGCAATTTACTGGGAACAGCAATGAGATAAGAAATAAACAGTAACAGCAACAATATTAATAACAAAATGATATGAAAGACAGAGTGATTCACATGCAAAAATACTCACTGCAGACCCCAAGGCAATAAGCAATGCTGGATTGCTTCCTCTGAGACAGCTTTGTTCAATTGTACTTTCCTGCCCTTATCTTAAGACTAGTGTTCAGGCTAAAGTGATTTGGAGATTTCCAAATGGAAGAAAAGTATGAACATGTTGGCACCACGGAGGGCTACTGCAGAAATTTTTCTTGCCATGCCAAAACGCCCTCTGGAACTTCTTCCTCGGACATTTAAGTGCCAGAAAAGGCACTTAGAACCTTCCATCACAGCAGTCCAACTTTTAGCAGAGATACATGACTCTCAGTGTCCAGAAACAGGTCTTTGTGGTGCTTCAGCTAACTAAGATGTCTTTTTGTAAAACAGCAAGAAACAATACGGTAAGGTTCAGGCTGATGTCCAATTTGCTGAAAAAGGATTAAACCACAATTTTCACAAGAAGGTGAATTTGCCCTCAGCCTGCAATTCATTAGACCTCATCCCTCGCCTTCACCCTTTAGCCTTGAGGGACTAAGAACAAGAGTTATCACTCCCTAGAGCGACACAACCCTGATATGGAGAGCTTGAATGACGGTTTCCCAAAGCAGGGCTGAAAAACGTCTTCACGCCAAAGCCTTCCCTGCACTTACAGGATGATTTTTATCTTTAATGCAGTTTCCCATTATGGCAAAAAACAGACTACATGCAATGGCAATGCATTATTTGTGCAGTCAGCAAACGTCAGCTCTTCGAAAAAAAGGACCAGTGCTATTTTGAGGCCTATCAACAGGGTTATTCCAGGAAAATAACCAACATCATTACTGCAGTCTAGACAGCACTGACCAGGCCTTAATTGCAATAAAGACGTTGGATTTGAGTACCACAGCTCTAGAAGCTGATTATGAAAAAGAATCCCCCCAAAATAAGCCAAAACCCAATCTATTAGAAAATATAACCGATGAAGTTTATCTAGATATATTCAAATGATATTCTAGATATATTCTAGATGTTGTTGTCCCTGGACACCTAAATGAAGCCTCTGCACATGCCAATATAACGAAGACAAGACCAGAACAAATAAATGCAATTTGTTTATGAGTAGAAGCTTCCTAAAGAGCAAAACTGTAATATAACAAGCTTGAAACTGCTGCCATTTAATATGGATACCTATATGCAAGGTGCAGCTTAAAAAGATGAGGTGTTTCATGATTAAAGGGCAGACCAGCAGCACACTTACCAGAGATCCATATGGGATGCCATATTCTTGACAACATAGCTTTTAATTGCCTTGGAAATTGGCTCATCATCTTTCATGAGTGAAGACATAATAGAGGAGGGAAATACTGTTTCCATTCCAATTTGCTCTAATTCAGCATTCTTGTTGCCTTCACTGTTACACTATCATATCAAATTTATTGAGATAAATCCACTAGTGAATACCTTTTTATTTATATAAGTTCTTAAGGTATTTTTTAAAATCAATTTGCACATCCTTTCACTTGTTCATCTCAAGTTAACATTAATATATAGCTTGGGCTTAACAGAAGCAATATTTTAAAAATTTCCATACCATCTGTTTTTAAAAGGAAAATATTCTCCAGAGTGTGCACTCAAGTCAGCAGAGGGTATATCAAATTCAATGAATTTAGAAAAATAGAGAGAACAAGAGCTTAAAGGTAGAGCCATAGACAATTTCTTTACACAAGGCTTGTGCCACAAGTGTATTATTGACATACTTGCCTTCCACAAAACTCTTCAGCCAAAGGTTCTTTATCCAGACTTGGAAGCTCAGCCTGCCTCAAACATCTGTGATTTCCAGAAAGGACAATGCTTTTTCCAGAGAAAGCAACAGGCTCAGTTTAAATTTCATTTTGTTTGTCGTGCCTTTCATACAAATTCTGGTATTTGAAATGTGAATGAAATTCTGGCTGGTTTTTTTTGCTTTCATGTGAAGTGTATTTAAGAATTAGACTGTGATGCATGAATCATTTGTCAATTCTTTTCCTAGATTACCCTTCAAAAAAGTATGACATCATTAACTTCAGCACACAGAAGAGCAGGTTGTTATGATTTTTAAGTGTGTCATTAAAAAACCTTTTAAGTAGTTATTTAGTCATTGAAAGCATCACTCCTGTCTTCCTCATCCTTATAGAAATTAGAAGTTGCAATTAAGCAATCTTGGCCTAATGTAGAAAACTAACTTCTAATAGTGAGGAAACTTCAAGATCCCTTCACCGCACAGTTAACACATTTATCTTAAATTGACATCAGAGATAATATTTTTGTCGAGTTAAGCATCAGTAGTTCCAAATATTCAATGCTGATGAAATAGCTCCTGCAACTCTGGAATTCTTTTGGCCATTGAAGAAAGGTTACTATAAACATGATTTCACTTTTCTTTTTAATCTGAGTAATAACTTATGTACAGCATACTTTGCTGTGCAAGGGGACCAGGAAACTACCAGTGTTTCTGCAAAGTTGGTGCTAGATTTATGAGTATAAATTATTATATGTTGTCAAAAGACAAATAATTTTAGTGCACTGTATCTTTTCAAATTGCAATTACTCCAAATTAGGAGGTCCAGTGCTTCTTTTTTAATTAATCAATAGACAGAGGTTGTTTCCCCCCTTGAAGTTGTGTTAATGAACAGCTAGCAGATACATTGATATTTTCACAATATGAGATCATGGTCAGAAAGAAAGTATATACCCTTTCCAACTTAGTTGATTAATTTTTTTTTCATCTGAAAGAGAACACATTATTATCATGTACACAAAGTTGTAGTTCTACCAAGAAGTCTTACTTGTGGATAAATCTTGGAAGAGAGGACATTTCAAATTTTGTGTCATATATGAATATATGGCTCTATGTACTACCAGTATTTCTACAGGAGAAGTTCTACACTGAAAACAAAGTTTAATCAACAGCATATGTTTTAGCATCACTCTGCAAATGTTTGATTCATGTGACAAACTAATGAAATAAGGAATCTCTTTTAAAGGACAGAAACGATGGTCATCTTCCCCTCCAAAAAAAACCAACAGATTTTGTATTCCATTATTAAGGCCCCAAATTAAACCTGCACTGTCATGATGCAGTCAACATGTGGTTAGAAAAATTAAAGTTAGAAGCAGTTTCTGAAAACCACTGTTCAGATGAGCCAAGACTAAACTTCCACTTGGATAGGAACTGTGAGGAAGATTTGCTTAAAGTTTGCAGGAAGAACTTCCCTTGCTCCTAAAAAAATTGAAAGACTTTTCAAGTGAAAAGCCATGTTCTAGTAAAATGCAAACAAGGAGAGTTCACTTTTTAAAAATGGATATAAACCAAGTCCTTAGGTTAGACAGAAATAACATTTTAAAAGGGTTTGCAACAAAGGTCCTCTGATTATCTTATTCTCCTGAAATACATCATTTCTCCTAGGCTTTTTGGCAGCCCAACAATCTATTTTCTTGAGGTTGGAGCTCAACTCTGTGCAGTGTCCCCCCAGTCCTGAGAATCACCTAGTTGTGTGTTTGCTCACTGCTCTCCATAGCCATTTCCCTGCTCCTTGGACAGCTTTCAGTCTCAGACACCCCTCCTCTGCCCAACCAATGTGTATAAAAGCTTTCTTCTCCTCCAGCACCCTCAAGATCTCCAGGAATGACTTGTACCTTTCTCAACAAGTCTCTGCTTGAATCCATCATTCTCTTTTTGTGAAGGACCAAAACATCACAGCAGCAAGCAGAATAAAAATAAACCACCACCCATCACTGAGCTTCAGCCTAACTTCCACTTGTATCTCGCTGCATAAGACTGATCACTTTCAAGCACAAAACAAATCCACTAATCCATGTTGATAAAACAGATTCATTGCCAAGACAGTGAAAAAAAAAGTCTCTATGAGGCCTTTCAAACCTGTGTGTTCAAAGAAATACTGCTGACTGCTGAAACACTGCTGACTGCCCAGTGGCACAATACATAAAGTACGAGATGAAAAGGGCTCTGCAAGAGAGAACTTTCTGAAGTAGGGCTTTGGTCCACAGTTCCAGGCTATTTGCCTTATTTGTTACAGTGCCCTTGGTTTGAAGATTTAGAAATGCCTACAAGTGAGTGTATTTCGATTTTCCATGGTTGACATCATATTATTCCCTCCACAACATGCCAAGACAAGGACTAACATGTCTAGTCTATTAAACATACAACAGAACATTTATTATTTCCTAAAGTTTAATACAAATTTCTCAACATGGCCAGGGGGAAGGAAGTATCATAAAACCAGAAAACAATACCACGAGACATAATTGAGCTCTCAAGTTTTCTTCTGAGCATAGATACAATCTTAACTTTGCAGGAAAAGGAAGAAAGTTGTGGAGATTTTTCACAAATCCAATCCCAGCTTTCTTTATTAAGTTGAAAGATGAATTGAGAATTAAAATACACTGCTAAAAGAAAGGGAGGGAAAGGAGGGCGCTGTTATTTCATTCTTCTCCACCCTTTAGCCTTGTCACCAGCTGCAGAAACATTTGATCGCACCAAAAAGACAGTGATCCTATTCTTCCACAAACATCGTCAGCAATTAACAGGAGAGTAAAACAGTAGAAAACTTTGATAATCCCCTTCTATCTGCGGGATATATCAAAGTTCCCAAACTTCTCTGGAGCACTGAACCACTCCTGGAATCTTGTGGACCACCCATGTGGGACTTGTCATATGCTGGGGAGTTAGCAGTCATGTGAGGTCACACAGCAAGGAAGAAACATTGCAGCAGAAGATACTGATGGCAGACTCCAGCATCCACCATACAGCACTGGTTTGTTCATAAACATTGTATTTCCATGCAGTTCTGTGGATCTGCTCCAGAAAACCTAACATAGCCTTCCAAACCATCAGGGTATTAGAGGTGAAGTATTAAACAGCACCAAATTTCTATCCACTGCATTTTATAAGCAATATCATACAGTGGACCTGTAAATGTGCTGTATATAATACCCAGCAATGATAGTGAGAACCAGGACTCAGGATACCTGAGCTTTATTCCAAATTTTGCCTCAGATACCTGCATCAGCAATTACTTAACTTACCTATGCATCATTTTCTTTGGAAAAATAGGCTGGACTGCATGGTGTCTTCATCATTCACCCATTCCTCCCACTGTGACTGGAGGAGACTTTTTGTTTTCCAGGGTCATTACGATGTAAGAGGTCCATAAAAGAAATAACAGAAATAATATCTCATAGATATATTCAAAATCGTAATATATAGAGAAGTGTTTTGAAGAGTGTGTATCTAAGTCATTGCAGCAATCCAAATATTACATATATTACATATATATATATACATATATATATATATATATGTAGGATTATGCTTATGTACTATCAGTCTAGTCTGATGCAATTCTTACATTATTTTTGGTTGCTGATGACTTTCCTAAATTAATGTTTTGACTCTTGGTATCTTGAGATCCCATAATTATTTCCATGACTCCAGCCTAACTGAGAGAACTGCATGATTTCTAATGCTTCCTAAGAAGCAAGAAAGAATTTAAGGGTGCAAAATGTGCAGCTGTGCTACTGAAATCAGAATACTACATAGCAGAGTATTTCCTATCATTTCAGTCGCCGTGTAACCTTTCTGTACCATCCTGATTGGATTTAATTAAAGTTCTTTCTTATAAGCATAGCTTCCAGGTTTGGCCACTGCAAGAACAGCTTTGCCATTTTTAACTGATGCTGGCTTGCTTCAGTGAGTTCAAAGTGCATCAGCCCAACTCCTTCAGCCACACCAGTCACCCAGCACCCATCACAGGGACTGTCAGGTTACACCAGAATGAAATGATTCTGCTTTTGCTATCAGAGCCCTCCATGGGATCTAAGTTCTCACCTAAACGAAAATGATTTGACACTGAAACTTTCTCAAAGAGTGAAATCCACAGCCTCAGGAGTGACCTAAAGTGTGCTGGCAAGCCAAAGAAAAGGACTTGACTGACTTCTGAAGGATTCCTGGAGAAGCCTCTGTCCCTACAGAAGAACTGCAAGAGGGACAGCAGGCATGCATCCAAGGATGCCCAGGGGCTTAGAGTGGCCTAGGACAGCCTGCTGGCACATCAGGCACAACCAGAGTGGCCAGCTGCACACTGCCTGCAGGACAGCACTGCGTTCTGAGGGCAGCATTCTCGTGGGCTCCTGCCAAAAACCATGCAGGACAGTGCTTCTCCAGGGACTCTCTCTTTAGACAAATTCCTCTAGCAGAAATGCCAAATGACCATGTGGCTTCAAGACTGAAGGCAAAGCTCCCTTTCTGTCATGCCCTTTGTCATACTAAAGTCAAATATTTTTTTAAAAAACATGAATGTTCTGTACCTGTAATATAAAATTACCTTCATTGCCTGCAGTGCTGGAATAACTCACAAACCTATGGGGCAAACATGCAAAACCAATCCTAATATTTTAGTTATCCCTTGTACTTCACAGTAAATCAGTATAATCTGTCTTTTATTAGGTTACTGGATGCTGTGGCAAGAAAAAAAAAAAATATTTGGCTTTTAAGCACTTCGATGTGAGTACTTTGAAGCCTCAGTAAGTGATAATCAAGAAAAATGGCTCTAACAACTTATGATAAATCTTCTCTATATATTTAATCAGGATTACTTGTGAAACCTCAGAAATTAAAATGATTATATATAGCCTTACTTAAGACTTGAATTTAATAAAGCATATGATATTGGTTTTCAAAATCCTGTCTTTTGGAGCTCAGGTAGCTGTAGCAATGCCATTCAAATGAGCTCTTCTGTGATAAGCAGAACTAATGAAAAATGGTCCCCTTCAACCCATAAATGAGGCAAGAGAGCGTATGCAATGTGGATAGTCCAAAGTTAGACTTTGCCCATGGCTGCCTAGTAAAGAATGGAGTGTTTGCTTTCTGCCCAGCTTTTCCTCAGCAGCACACAAATCTGAGTCTCTTTCCTCCATGCAGCCCCTAATTTTTCACATAACTTAAAGGAAAGATAGTAGTGTCAAAATGGCAGATGGCCAGACAATACCACAGCATAAATCTCTTCCAAAAATGTTGAAATCAGCTTAAAAATAATTTCTTTTAAGCAGTCCATTCAACTAGAATTATTACCAGAGATTTGAATGTCATAAAAGTAATTACAATTTTTACTGTGGAGTGATTCCAGAATTTCTTGTTTAGTTATTAAAAAAATTTAAAATCTCATGAAATCTCAAACGTCTTGGCTGATATAAGAATTTTCTATAAACTTCAGCATCTTGTTTGTCTTGTAAAACCCCGTTACGCAGCAAGAACAAATTCATTTCTCTATAACATTTCTCTATCTTTGAGCACAAGAGCCATCTTTCTGATTATAACTACTAGACCATGGAATCCAGGTACTCTTGTATAAATATTTCCAAACTGTCAGTTAATATTTGTCACATGATTTAACATTTCTTGAAATGTAAAAAAAAAAAAAA
>VXAX01005453.1:484315-536164 GCA_013399835.1 Leptocoma aspasia | reverse complement strand
AAAAAAAAAAAAAGAGCTGAAGAAAGCAAGCAGACTATGAATTCTAAGTAACAAATAATTTAGTTATTTGACATTTGGGGAATTTCAAGTGTACTAAAGTTTGCAAGAAACAAAGAAGCAATTGTTTTGCAAGTGTACATCTTTCCAAGTATTCTCCAAGTGTTTTCACACAACACAAGGGACATTTTTAGCTCTTCTGTCTGTCAAGCTTACACATTGTAGACAAATATTATAACAGCAGTTCTGCATCTAAGAAAAACTGTTCTTGAAGATTACATAAAGTAGGTATATAAAAAAAGCTGAATTGGATGCCTAATGCTCACAGCTAATTGCTTTGGTTTTTAACACCTCTCATTTTAACAATGGCATGTTTCCTTTCCATTCTTCAGGACTGGTACCAGAGCCTAGAGTTATGAGAAATACCTATCAAAAGTACTGAAAAAAGAAGCCCACCTGTACCTTTCCAGACAACTGATCCTTCTTTTGAAATATGCTAGGGAAATGATTTTATAAAATATTTTGAGCAGCATATAAAAATAACACTTAAAAGTTACCACAGTGGAACTAACACAATGCAAGTAGTCCCTTGGGGGAATCAGTCTACCTCATTTAAGAATTTATCTTGGTTTTTCCAAATCTTTACATTCAAAATGTAGCAATTTAATATTTTTTTAACTGAGCCAAATTACAAATATCTGTAATACACGCTTTTTGACTAGAGGCTTTTATTTCAGGTCTTGTATGACAGACTTTTCAAAAAGGAATCACCTCATTTCAGCATTCATCAGACAACTGTGGTTGCTCACAAGGAGTTTTTAGATGCAGTAATTTTAATTAGAACAGCAACTAATAAATTCCACACCCCAAGCTTCAAGCTCTGACTGGATTTCCAAATACATTCAAAAACTTCCTGCTGCAAGTAAGGCTAGCCACAACATCTACGCAATCAATCTCAACAGAGCCTGTATACATCTCAGCAATGGGCATTTTTAGAGACTGCCAAGTGGCCAACATGGATCCCTTTACTGAAGAAGCTTCTCTTGGCTCAGGGAGAAAGAGAGATGGCAGCATGGGCATGTAACTGTAGACAGGAGAGGGCTTCTGTAGACAGACCTTTCCTCAGCCTGGCAGCAGGACTAGCAATTGCTGCAACATCATCAGCCCATTGACTCCAGCAGACTGGAGGAGGGTTGAAAGAAAACAGATTTGCTCAATGCAAGGATTTCTTCACCAGGACAGGATAAAAATGGAAGCGTTTTCTCTGCAAATATTTTCGGAACGTTCATCAACTTGAATTTGAATGGTAGGACTATATTAAACAAGGTATCAATAAAAGAACACTTCACTTAAAAATAAGACTTTCTGAGCACAGACATACTGTTTGAAATGTCTGGATGTCAGAATAGCTGAATACTGCATTCACCACCCTGAGCCTTACAAAGCATGAAGGAGGAAACAAAACAATCGTAGGAAATTTAAAGAGGAAATGGAGAAGGATATTCATAATTTTGCAGAAGACTACCCCAAAATTTTTTTTGTGACAAAGTCCCATTTAAGAACTCAAAACAGTCATTAACAATAGGCCTTACAAAAGTGACAGGCCATTTGTTGACACTGTCCAGCAATGTCTTTGATTCATAAATCGTTTCCTTTATCAGTTCTGCTATGAGCAATTCCCACATTTAACAACTGCAACATCTTCTCAGAGACTCTGAAAAAGGCAAAAGGCCACTGAGACAGCCAACAATTTCTGCTCTTCAGAATCAGGGAAAGGAGATTGGTTTTACCCCTCTTACTGTACTTTAGCATAATTAATGTGCTTCTGTGATATGGAAATGAAAACATTCAAAACTATAAGTATTTAAGTAAATATTTAAATAGGAAACTCCTTATAGAGCTCTACATCTTACTCTCTTCCAGCAATGCATGTGTTCCCTTGTCCCTTCACCATACAACTGTGTGATTTTCAGTGTCTTCAATTTAAATAACAACTAGTAGACATTACTAAAAGAATTTTAGCTATTGTAAATGCTGGGCAAAACAAATTTGAAGTAATTTGCTGTTCTAGAAGGTTTGCACCTATTGCATTTTCTCCACATTCAAAGGCAAGTTTTTGAGCTAACGAAAAGGCAAGACTGAATTGGGCCTAAGTATATGTCAAAAGTGTTTTTTTATGACAAAGAATGGCAGTTATGAATAAAAACTATGTAGAATATTCTTTTAAGAATTCATTATAACTAATATTTTTTGTGATTCAGATTATTAGTGAAAATTGTTTATCCATCCATCCTGCACACAATCAATGCTTGGAGAGAAATTACAGTAGATTTTAACTTGTTCATAATTCCTCTTTAGGATTCATCTATTAGAAAGCAGAAGCCACAATTTTGGAATGTTGAGTTAGATGTCAAAGTAAAAGTAGTGTCTTTCACATTGCAAGCCAGAAAATCCATATATTGGGGGTTCCACTAATAAATATCTGTGCCTGTTGAGAATGACAGTTCAAGTTCTTCCCACTTCCCTAATATAAGTGGCTAATAGGAGTCTGAGAATGGTATCCCAAAAAATAGTGAGAGCAACATTTCACCTGCATGTATGAACCATGTGGATTTGGCAGAAAATGTGGTGCTGATTATACCAAAATGTCATGTGGCCACCTCGGCTAGACATTCTTGTGCAGATTCAGGGGCAAGGGAAAGAGCAACAGGAACAACACTCCATGTTTCTTTTTGCCAAGTAAAACTGAGAGGTTAGGGCAATCAGTAGTAATTATGGCTGGTAAGGGTTTTATTGGGTAATATGATAGCATTTTCCTCTACAGTGCAAAAGAAAAATGTCCATTCTTTCGGAAAACTTTTTAAAACCAGCTATTTGTAATTAATTTTAAATATCTCTGGACAGACATAAAGGTTTATTGTATATGTTATCTTAAACTAACCAATAATTCATAGGCAGCATTTGGTTTCATGGTTGGAACTATCCTGTTAAAAATGAACTCTCCTTGCACCTGAAACAGACCTGGACTTGTGCAACAAAATCAAAGCAGCAGTTCTACCATCTAATACTTCATCTCTGGCAAATGGTTTTTCAGATTTTTCAGAAAGTTTCTTTTATGTTGAAGCTGCCTATTTATTTGTGGAACTGCCACTCCACTTCTGAGTTTTAGCAGTATAAAATAACACAGCCCAGGCAACTTCTTCTCAGGTTATCACAGAATTCAACAGGAATCAGAAAATTACCTAACAATTCTTATATACTGGCATATTTGGGACTATCCTACGTGAAATAAAACTTCAAGTATGCACGAGAAAATGCGACTGAGATGTAGTTTATGTATCCCCACTATGCTTAATCACTAGGAACTGACAGAAAGTATTATCACCTAAATCCAGATTAAACAAGTTTGACTGGAGATCTTGTGAAAATCTGAAATTATGAGGATGATGGCAGTGATGATGAGGATGATAACAATAACACCATCATCTACCACCACATTCATGACTCAAAACCCATCACCTAGTTGATGTTAATGAATCTTTTTAGTTCTATGTTTAAGTTTAAAAAAATGGACAATATTACCTGGCTGATGAAGACATGAAATAAGGATTTGAGATTTGAAATCCAATCTAACCAGACTAAAACCCCTGAACTAGCTATCTTGCTCCTTACCACATAACTTTAACTGATTCCTGTCCCAAACTTTCCTAACTCTTACATGTCAATAATATTAACCATTACAGATGTCCTATTAAGACTGATACTATATTACTCCATAAATTTTTTCCTAGACTGTGCCCTCAGTCAGGTAGTATCAACTATTCTTTCCATAAACAATGTATTGTTTTCTTACCCTGCCTATTAGACTCACCTGTACTTATAGGATGCCTATGTTTTGGAATAATCTCTCTTTTCTTCATTTAGGGAGATCAAAAATGGATTTTAAAACTTCATTGCGATATAAAACTCAAGGTTTGTATATAACTCCCTCTGCAGCACTCTTTGTACAAACAGTATATCAGTGGCTTCCAATACAGCAACACACATCAATCAGCATTCTTTTAATTATTCTACAGCGGGTTGAATGACTTCAAGGATACTGTAAAATCCAGTTAACTACTATAACATGAAACAGAATTAAGATGAAATATAAACGTCAAAACAAAGTCCTGCCTAGCCACCTTCTTAGCCTCTTTAGTAGGAATTTTTTGGCTTCCTATTCACCTCTTACTTGTTGTGTATTGATTTCCAGTTGAAACTAAATATTATCGGAAGAGTATAATTGCTGTGTTCCTGCTGGAGATGACTGGCTCTTTAGTTTATATTTCCACGCTTGGTTTCAAAAACTCACAATCATTCCCATTTGAAATCAGGTCAGTGTCAAACACCTTCCAAAAACATACAGTGAAATAATTGCCAAATATTGCTGGATATTACTGCAAAGAAATCACTGGTTATTTGGGTTAAGTTTCCATGCTGTGTGTGCCAAAACCAAAATGAATAATAAGTATACCATGTGAAATAATGACAAAATTAAAATAATTTTGTGGCTAGCATCATTTGGTTACAGGATCAAAGCAAAAATATTACTGGATCCCAAAAGATAGAGTTCTTTCATCACAGCAGAACCATGAGCAATGAACAAATAAATGTGTTAGTGGAACAATTAAGGATGGCCAAAATCTACATTGCTGAAAAAAATCTGTAGAACCTCCCCAGCCAGTGTTCACAATTATTTGTTAATGAAAAGTTCACAACGTAGAGAAAGAGTCCTGTTTTTTTCTTTGTTTTTACAAACCTCATTGAATACAAAATTTCCTCAGTTGTCCTGGCATCCTTCTGTGGCTACAGTCTGGAAGGAATAATCTTCTTCAGATACTTCCTTAAACTATCTCACTTTAAATGATAACACAGAACACTTATGATAGTCTACAGTAGTTGCAGGTTTTGTTCTTTGTCCAACTACTCTGTGAGAGACCAGTCCTCAATATCTGATTTCCAATCCTTTCAAATCACCTGCTAATTTTTCCCCCTTTGCCCAGGACCTTGATAATCTTTCATTGTAAGCAAAGCTTTAAGGCACTTGTCTGACATCTGATAAAATATTATACAGTTTACAATTGTACGTAATTGGCTATTATACGATAATCCACTGTGAGATGAAGGAAATCCCTACCACCTCAGGGAATTACTCCATACTCTGTACTCTGAACTGGTACAGGTTTTAGCTACAACTTTGTCCATTCTGCTACTCTGGTGTCTGCTTCTTTTGAAAAAATACTGACCAAAACCAACTACATGATTTCCATAGACTGTCTCCTTGATTGTTGCACTGGCTGATACTCACCTACTGACTCATTTTGCCCTTCCCTGTTCCTCTTGCAGCACAGCTCCTTCCAGCAGTTTGGAACCAGCTCCATAGGCACTCAGGGAAGGCAGGCAAGAGGGGATGCAGCACTTAGCAGGCACTGGTTTACAGGCAAGGGGAGCTGTAAAAATGTGTAGGCACATGCAAAGTCATGCACAGACTGAGCATCGAATCATCACAGAATGGCAGCATGAGGAATGAAACGTCTGGTGGGGAGAAATAAAATAACAGAATGTATCTCACATCATAACATTGTCCAGCTCACAATAAATGCTTGTCTAAGGTTGGGGTATTTGTTTTAAAGTGGCATATATGCATTAAGCAGATTGAGAGAAGGAGGGAGAGACGGAAGGACGTGAGGGAAGGACGTGAGGGAAGGACAGGAAAGGAAAGGAAAGGAAAGGAGGGTGGGAGGGGTGGAAGGAAGGAAGGAAGGAAGGAAGGAAGGAAGGAAGGAAGGAAGGAAGGAAGGAAGGAAGGAAGGAAGGAAGGAAGGAAGGAAGGAAGGAAGGAAGGAAGGAAGGAAGGAAGGAAGGAAGGAAGGAAGGAAGGAAGGAAGGAAGGAAGGAAGGAAGGAAGGAAGGAAGGAAGGAAGGAAGGAAGGAAGGAAGGAAGGAAGGAAGGAAGGAAGGAAGGAAGGAAGGAAGGAAGGAAGGAAGGAAGGAAGGAAGGAAGGAAGGAAGGAAGGAAGGAAGGAAGGAAGGAAGGAAGGAAGGAAGGAAGGAAGGAAGGAAGGAAGGAAGGAAGGAAGGAAGGAAGGAAGGAAGGAAGGAAATGTGTTTGTAGAATGCATATCACAGGGTTTCAGTGTGTCACAGGCCTCACCATCTTCCCCTGCTGGGTCTACAAAGTGTAGTAGATAGATTCTGAATCTTTTAACCTTTGCTTGACTAAAAAGACTTCCAGAAACCAGTGTTAGAATTACACATAAAAGCAATGAGAAGAAGCCAAATTTCCACCTTCTAATGAATTGATGAATTTTGCTTGTTTCCTTCCTTCTTTCCTTAAACTAACATTTGAAGAATAATCTTTGGGACATAGCACTCAAGGCTTCAGAATTCCAGAATTAAGACTCTTGCCTACACAAGAATAATGTCCACTATCCACAAGGAGAAAAGTTTGGTTTAAATTACAATTCAAATCCTGATTTTTCTGATACTCCCCTGGGTCTGACACAGCTCACAGAAAGAAGGGTATGTACACACAGACCAGGGCAACCAATAGTCTTGATTATGTCCTTGCCTCATTTTCTACATGGCTTCACGCATTACAGAAGCCTGACAGAGGGACTTCAGGGGGACAGCAGATGTAAAGTTTAGGAAGCAGAAATTCAGACAAGTGAACTCACTTTCATACCGGACTATTTCATAGATTTCACAGAAATTTCCAGTTTTCCCTCCCTGCCTGCAAGATAGAAATATTTTTCAGTCCTCACTTTTGGTGTGTCTTGTTTGAAGTGCTGCCTTTCAGGGGTATGATATGACCGTACACTTTCTCAAGTGTGCACTCCTAGGCATGCTCATGGCCAGCTCTGAAAACTGGAGCAGTGCTGGGAGTTTTCACACTGACATACTTTATCCTAATTGTTACCAAAAGTCTGTTATCTCATAAAAAGTCCTTTCTGACATATTTTCCTTGTCTTTAAAATAAAGATGATATAGCTAAAGGCTGAAGAAGAGATGTGAAAGTTTTTTGTTGCTTGGTGTTACCTATTTGTGCCTTTAGCAAGACAATCCTATGTAAAAGAGAAAAAAAGAGTGTAATCATCATACAAGTGAGGGAGGTCCAAAATTAGTATTGCCCAGGAAACTGCGACTCTGTTTTTCCTTTAAGATCTTCACTTTGACACACTAACACTATTTTAACAGGTCAACTGTTTGCATAAGCATAGATAAAGGTTAAGCATCAACAACCGCCAAAGTTGTTAGGGAATGACTCTATAACTAAATAAATAGTAGAAGTTTAGAGAAAAACAGAGATGGTTCTATTGATGAGGAAAGAAAACCACACTGCTCCGGAAACCACCAGCAGAACAAACCTAACTTATTTCCTACACAAAAATAATACGGCAAGTGATTTGGGAAGTCAAAATAAATGAACAATGAAGGGGTTACAGAATGCAAAATGATCACACTACCTGTGGGAAGGTGGCTAGTAATCAATTAGTTCCTGATTTTCCAAACAGAAGAATTAGGGGCACTAATGAGAGCTAGTAAGACACAGGCTTGAGGAAATAAAAGGAGATGATTCTTCACATAACAGGTGGACTTTGTCCAAATGCTCTTCTGCTATCAGCACCTAATTACGAGAACAGCATAGACAAATTGGATTAAGTTCAAAGAAAAGCTGCAAAAATAATTAGGGAAGACTAAACTAAAATAAAATACATGCATAATGTTGATTAAATGACATCAAATTACAATTATATCTACAACAAATATTTAAAATGTGCAAACTCCACACTGGTTCATAAGCAGGATCATTTAGAGAGATACAAGAGAGCATTACACAAATTTCAAGGAAAAATTAAGTTATGAGCATTGAAGTTCAAAGTAGGAAAAACCTTTAACTGGTCTCTGAAACTCAATTAATAGGTATAATAGTAGATTAGATAAACACTAGCATTGACAAAAATTGGGGAATGATCCTGCACTGCAGTAGGAAAACCAGCGAATATAGTAAGAAATTTCAAGGGTTTTTGATCAGCAATTTTGAAAAAAAATTCAAACCAAGTTGATAATTTTTTTCATTAAATGGCCATTTTGTTAAGAATTTTTATCTTTGTTGATATTTCAGATTGCATTATTTTAAGAATTTTGGGGAGTGGGGTGTAAAGTATAGCAAGGGGTGTATGTATAGAGTATACAGAAAACTGTATAAATAGCTGTTTCAATCCTTTCAAAAATTATCTTGGAAAATAATAAGTACTTCTTCACCTCTGCCCTAACATGTCAAAATTCTGTCACTGTCATTTGCAGTTACAACTTTATTTCTATATCTCTTCTTCCAGATGTGCTCTTTCCTTGTCCCTTTCTTTAGTCACTTACCTTTCTTTTGTTGCCCATTCTCTCCAAGCAGCAGCTGAGGGGCATTTTTTGACCACAATCCATTGCAGCAGCATTTCCAAGAGGCACTCTAAAGGGACAAGCAACTACAGTCAGAAAGGTCTCCTTGCCTCTCTCCCTCCTCAGTATTCTGTCAGCAGGAGACAATAAAACAGCTCTTCAGAGACAGGACCTCACCCACAAGTCTCATAATTTGGCATTTCTCCATGTTCATCTGTCAAAACCACTGAGACTCTGCCATCTTAGTGTCAGTCCTTAAGTCTTTGCAGCTTAATTATGTTTTTTTGATGGCAGATGGTGGAGAACTCTCCAAGCCTTCAAAACCCCACCACAATTTTAAGAGGGAGTCTTTCACAAGAAGGCAAAATGAAGGTAAAGAGACCTAGTAAAGTTAAGTTCCTTTGCCAGTCACATCCCAGCTTCTTCAGGATTCAAAAAAGCTTCTTCAAAGAAACTTTCAGCAGCTGTATCCCCATACACTCCTGGGCTAAATAGCATGGTCCTGGGCATGTTCCCTCCAGGCTTCTTGTGCACCTCCTTGTTGGCAGAGCACGAGAAACTGAAAACTCCTTGACTGAGGGTAAGCACTTCTTAGCAACAACTAAAACATCACCATATTATCAACATTACTGTCATACTAAATCCAAAATACAGCATTGTACCAAGTGCTAGGAAGAAAATTACCCTTATCTCAGCTGAAATCAGGACAGTACCCACCCTTTATTCTATTCCATTTATGTCATGCTCAAGTCCCACACTTTCCAATACACTCTTACCTTTCCTATGTTTTGCTATACATGCACAGATTCTGCCACAGGGGACATGTGAATTGGACTTCTGGATCTGTGGGTGGCTGCACATTGTTCAGGTCATAATGAATCACCTCTAGCATGGCTAATTCCCTCAGGTACTAGATATTCTTCTCCATGGTAGTCCATTTTCCTGAGTGACACAAATATCCTCCTTGAAGGGCTACTTTTCCTTCACCCTTGACAGGAGTTGCTTCCAGAGGCTGAGAACTTGCATCCCTTTTCCAAGTGCCTCACCAATGCCCCCTTCCCTAGAAAATTATGCCAGCTGTTTGGCTTTCTTTCTCTCTAATTGCAGGCTAATTGCCTCATCACCCCACCACCAAGACAGCCAGATGTGCTCATCTGATTGACAGCTAAAATACTTTGCATATCCTGCAGCTCACTCAGGGATAGGGATCAAGTGGTCACCTCCTTTTCTGCCTCTTGCTCATATTCTTGTGGTGGTTCTGCACAGTCCTCCTTTACTAAAAGTGATGGCTCCATTTCTTCCTGTGTACAGGGACACAGGCTGGGTCTCTGGTTCAGCTGCAGTGCCTGTCACAGGGGCTGGAACAGGATGTTGTTTTGTTGTCTGATCCAGAGACCTTTTCCTCCCCTTGAGCGTAACGAATATGGTCGAACAGGGCTTGGGAGGCCTCAGCCATGGCCCAGCACTTTGCAGTGATTTTTGTCTCTCTGAAATTGCCAGGCTGACAGCACACTCTTTCCAAATATTTTACTAGCTTTTCCAGATTCTGCACTTGTCCAGGGATGAAGTTCTGAAACACTGGAAGTGCCCACAGTGTTTGGCACTTGCCCATACTCTCCCACACACCCTGCCCCCGATAACTATCTGGCTTCAGGGCAGACCACTGGGTGGTATTCTTCAACAGTTGTTTATTCTTAACCAAGACCTGAAACCCACTCAGGACATTTAGCAATACAAACATGCTGGTTTCAACATCCCAAATATATTCAAAATTCTCAAGAGCTGTTGTAATTAGGCTGGAGGAGAAGGGGAAGACGAAGGGAGGTATGTCCACCATGGATTGGGTCTCCAAGAAGGAAAGGTAAAAGATACAATTATTAATAGGTTCTGATAGATTCTTCCAAAGTATAGAGATGATGGCAAGACTGAGCACAAATATCAGATCTATTTCAGAGCCAGCAATTCTACCATATCATAAACCATAGTTACAAAGTACAACATGATAACCTTGGCCCAGCTCCCACAAACAGCACAGTGGGGAACACCTACTGCAAGTGAGGTATCACATAATGCAACTTTAAGAACAAGCAGACCAACTTTGAGAGAAAATGAATCAATGTTGTGACCAGTGACCATTAAACTAATAAAACAACTTGTTCTAGCACATTCTGGTCAAATTCGTTGTTACCTCAACCCATCATGCTTACCCTAAGTCAGGGACTTTTCATTGTCCCATGTTCTGCCAGCAAGCAGACGCACAAGAAGCAGGAGGGGAGCACTGCCAGGACTGCTGATCCAAACCAGCCAAAGGGATATAAACTAAGGGGAGTTAGCTGGGAGGCACCAGTCACTGGCAGGGACAGGCTGGGCATCACCCAGGGGTTAGTGAGCCATTGTACTGTGCATCACTCCTTGTTTCTCTTGGGCTTTATTTCTCTCTCCCTTCTCATTGGGCACTTGGCATCTAGCCAGGGCCAAACCACAATAAGCAGCAAAAAGAAATATGTTGGAGCAAGACGTGGTTAAAAATGGAAGCACTTATTGTAATACATGAAGTAAACATAAACAAATTAAGTAGGCAATGACGCGGCTTCCAATTTTTAAACCTGAGGAGATTCCACAGGAAACCTTATCTCTAGTTTACAAAGAAGCTTTCTGCTGTTGTATATCATAAGAATCATTTTGGCTATTTACTTCTGAAATATGATGAGGACCAAATGCAGACCACATAATCATTTAATGAATACACAAAGTACCAGCTTTTGTACCCAATGTACAAAAGTAGCAAAGTTGTATGATAAGAATAAGATCATAATGGCAATAATTCATCCATGGGTCTAGGTTTATACCAGTATTATCTGCTCAGATTGTTTAATGTATTTAGCTCCTATGAAGAATTTGATAACAGTAAATCAATATTGTCATTATTTAATAATATGCCTGCATTCCATCCTGCCAGGTGGAAATAGTCAATTCTGACTTTCCAACATCTTAATTTCAGAGGTCAATTTATCAAATTGGCAGCATTAAGTAAAACACACCCAAATCAGAGCAAACCTAAAGGTCTAACATGATTTTGTTTGGTATGAGAAATACACAGGGACATATCTTTGCCATGCAAATGCATCCTGAACACACAGAGTGAAGAAAGCTGTGTTGTATCATGTTTACCACATACACAGAGACTCCTATCACAGGGCTATTACAGAGGCAGAGCCACAGTGTGAAAGGCTAGTCTCCCAAAAAGTGGGTAAGAGCTTTCCTGAGGAGGCATCCCAGTGGTGCAGCGACAACAGTGGCAAAAGCACAGCAGGGATCAGCCAGTGCTCCAGGACAGAAAAAGACCATAGCTAGGCTGAGGAATGCCCTTCTTGGGCAGGCAACATCCTCTGTTACTGCAGTCTGGCTGGGTCCTGACCCAAGCAAGGGGCACTTCTGAAACACCTCATGCTTGAGATGCTGTAATATGTCCCACTAACATATCAGAAAAAGTG
This sequence comes from Leptocoma aspasia, assembly GCA_013399835.1. NCBI lineage: Eukaryota > Metazoa > Chordata > Aves > Passeriformes > Nectariniidae > Leptocoma > Leptocoma aspasia. The sequence continues at coordinate 524,240 of VXAX01005453.1, read as the reverse complement.
TTAACCCCCAAAAATGCAAACAAGATGGTCCTGCATCCAAAACACTTAGGTACTCAGAACGGTGTCAGACTTAAGACAACAGGAATTTGGATACACCAGATATTTGGTTCTGCACATGACTACTTTTCACTACTTTTTACAACCTCACAAGCAGAAAAAGGGCCTGAGACAACACAGATCTTTTGTAGATACCTTGCATTGGCAGCAGGGGCGTTGTTTCTTGACTGGCCTGACCACAAAAATAAAATGAGTAGTATATCTGTACCAAAACCTCTCTTGAGCTGCTCTAGATCTAGCTAGTGCTTCCCTCTTCACTTCTGAGGAAAAGACCCTGTTGCCACCTCTACCTGCCAAGAAAAGGTGAAGAGGATGCTACTGCTTCAGAGAGGGAACATGGTTTCCTGGGAGATGCTGGAGCACAGCTACCTTCAGCATCAATGACAAGAGCTCAGCACTCTCTTCTCACCCGAGTCAGTCAGGGGTCACCTTCTGGGTCTCTATCTCACAATGCTGCCAGGCTTAACAGCATCATGCAGCTTTGCTGGATAAGGCTCAGATGCTCAGCCCGTTGCAGGATCAAATCCATTACTTAAAACTGAATCAGGGTTACCAAGAACTAAATGGAAATAGTGTTGTTTCCCAGGACACAGCAGATCTTTCACAATGTACTGGGGTGCATGTTTTTTGTCTCCACTCAGCTATGAACAATAGAAAACTCTCTGCTTTTATTAAAAACTTTGAGGGATTATTATTTTAGTTAAGCCTTTAAGAATTCATACCTATCTGGAAAGGCCAGATTGTGTAATGTGCTTCCTGTTTTCATCATAGCTGGATACTGCTTTTTACTGTTGCCTGTTATTACCCAGTTAATATGAACTGCTAGAAGTTTATTTTTAGCTCACTTGAGCCTATTGTAAGGTCTGTTCAAGAACTTCCAACCAGAAAATGTAGCTCCTGCATCTAATGCTGAGTTTAGGAATATATTCTTAAATCCTTTTAAACAGACAAGACATAAAGTGAAAATAGATAATGAATAGTTGTTGAATATTAGCAATCTGTTCAACTCAAAGATTACATTTTATTTTCAAATTATACCCTTAATTTCTAAAGTAAGTATTTTTTTGATAAAGAAGTCATGCACCATTCATTTAATTGCCAATTAAAACAGGGGAGATGAATAAATATTTGCCAAAATGAGCAGAGGATTATTTTTATTTGAGGAAAAATATGTAATTACCTAAACGTCTTGAGATTACAGAATTAAAAGCTCTGAAGTATTCTGTGTCAGACACCATTTGTTTCATCTATATCAAATCACATTCAGCACAAATTAAAAGTACTTAAGGATACTTTTGACATGAGACTGAATGTAAACTCTAGAAAAGGCGTTCTTTTACAACAGTCTTTCAACCTCTCACAGAAAATAATTTTAAAATATAATAATCATCATCATCATAAAAAAAATATGTTAAGTAGGAAGAGACCAATCAGGATCATCAAGTCCAAGTCCTGGCCCTGCACAGGACACCCCAAGAGTCACACCATGTGCCCCAGAGCACTGTCCAAACACTTCTTGTACTCTGACAGCTGCTGCTGTGACCACTTCCCTGGGAAGGCTATTCCAGGGCCCAAACACCCTCTGGTGTGTTATCTGGAGGTGTAACAAGCCTCCCCTGCCACAACTTCAGGTCATTTTATTGGATCGTGTCACTGGTCACCACAGAGAAAAGATCAGTGCCTGTGCCTCCTCTTCCCGTACATCGCAGTGTACGGCATTGCAGCCGTACTCTGCAATGAGGTCTGCCCTCAGTCTCCTCTCCTCCAGGCTGAACAGACCTGAAATCACCTGAAGTGACTTCAGCCTCTCCTTATACGGCTTCCCCTTGAGGTGCTTCACCATCTTCATTGCCTTTCTTTAGACAGTGTCTAATAGTTTAATAGTTTATATTGTGGCATCCAGAACTGCCCCCAGCACTCGAGGGGAGGCCGCCCCAGCTCAGAGCAGAGCAGGACAATCCCCTCCCTTGCCCAGCTGGCAATGCTGTGCCTGATGCTCCCAGGACAGGTTGGCCCTCCTGGCTGCCAGGTCACTGCTGACTCAGGTTCAACTTGCCATTGACCAGAACCCCAGGGCCCTTTCCACAGCACTGCTTTCCAGCATCTCATTCCTGAGTTTGTACATCCAGGGCTGTCCCACTCCAGGTGCAGAATCTGGCACTTTCCCTTGCTGTACTTCATACAGTTGGTGATTGTCCAGCTCCCTAATTTGTCAAAGTCTCTCCTCCAATAATATTATCATCACATAGAATCACAGGATAATTCAAGTTAGAGGAGATCTCAAGTCCAATATCTTGCTTAAAACAGGATCTCGTGGACCTCATGGGTCCATTCAATCTGACTTCAAAATTCTCAAGAATGAGGAGTAGATAACCTCCTCTGGAAAACATGTTCCAGTATCTTGAGTTTCTTTGATGTGAAAATGTTTCTCCTCAGCCATACTGTGAACCTCTCTTGTTTCAACTTCTGCTTGTTGACTGTCACTCCCCCACATTGTGCCACTGAGATGTGCCAGGCTCTGTCTTTATGACCTTGTCCCACATAGGGGGATGCTGCTATTAGGGGCCCCCAACACATTCTCCCTCTTCTTAGGCTAAACAAACCCTACACTCACAGACTCTGTCCCCTGGGCAAGCACTCCAGCCCCTGATTGTGGTCCTCCACTAAACTCACACCAGTTTACCACTGTCCTTCTTGTTTGCAAGGGCCCCAGACTGAACACAGTATCCAGATGTGATCTAACAGCTGCTGAGCACACGGGAATAATCACTTCCCTCCAGCTACTCACTGCACTCCCCGTTGCTATAGCCTGGGACGCTGTTGGCCTCCCTTGCTGACAGGACAGATTGCTGGATCCTGCTCAGCCCGATGTCCATGAGCCTTCCCGGCCCCCTCCACGCAGCTGCTCACTCTGTCACCAGCCTGTGGTCCTCACGGGGTCTCTCCTTCCCAGCCACAGGGTTTGGCATCTGTCCTTGTTGAATTTCTATTAACTTCACTATGACAGACAATTCCATTAATGATTCTTAAACAGAAGCTTAACATTTTCCTCCTTTCTGTTTTACTGTACTACTGCAGACTCATTTTACTACAATTTAGCTGAAAGAGAAGGATCACATAAGTTAGGATGAATGTAAAATCTGTTCAAAAAGGGAGATAAAGAAGTCTGTCCTGTTTTTCATGCAGAATTTCTTTTCCACTGTGTTCCACTTGACATGTATATTTTACATTTGCTGTTGTAACTACTTTGGCTTTGACAGACCCATAAGAATTACAGAAGCATTATACTAAAAAAAACCCCAACTTTTTGTTTCTTGAGCTAGTCTGATAAGCCATGAGTCACAGTACTTTCCAAGAACATAGACTTTCAACAATTTCAATATTAAACCTCAGCTATGATAATCACTACGTTATTTACTTTAAGCAAATTTTATATTAATAGTAGTAAGTACTCTGCAGGAAAAGTGAACATTAGTTGGCAACAGATACATTGAAAAGGATTTATAGGTGAAGCATGCAAGTTGGACAAGTTAATTAACAGTAGTTTCTTTACCTTTCAATTAATTGCATATATCAGTGATACTAAAGGAATTTTTTGTTTTGTTGTAAAAATAATTTATTTCTGGCCATCTGCTGCCTGTGAAATTTCACAAAGAATTGTGCACTTTTCAAAAAAAAAAAAAAAAGCCGTGAATTACAAAACTGAATACAGGGTATAAGCCCTATAAGGATGCTTTTCTCTGTCCTTTCAAGATTATCAAGTGGTCATATCAATACTTAGTTTAAACTTTTTAAAAAGAAATGCAAAAGCTTCCAGATTGAATTATCAAAGCTAGCTATTAGAGGCTGTTGAACAAAGGACACATTTTAATTTTTAAAACTTTGGGGGTTTGGTTGGGAGTTTTTGCTACATATCAGCAGCATTGTGATTTTTATTTTTTTTCCTATTTATTGCCTTTTACTTAAGAAAATTCACCCTGAAGTTAAAAATAAAATCAAGAAACATTGCCATTACAAATCTTACAAGAAAGTTAAGACAATTCAATATTAGGTCTGCTTCCCTGCTCACCTTTTCTTTACATCTCCCTCAAAAACAATTAAACATCAAAGACTTCATCATTGGGAATTATACAGCAAGTATTTGGTTTAATTAGAATATTCATAGTCCCCACATATAACAAGATGCATTTATGGTGGGCTGAACTTACTCTGCTGCCAGATGCCCACCCAGCAGCTGTCTTACTCCCCTTCCTCAGCAGGACAGGGGGAGAAAATTAGCAAGGATAAAGACAAGGAGGTCAGCCATCAATTACTGCCACAGGAAAAACAGGCTAGAATAAGATGTCAAGAAACAAAGACAAAAGTAAAACCATCTACTCCTCACTTCTACCTTCTTCACAGGCTTACCCCTACCCCTGACTCCTTTACCCTTGACTCCTTTACCCTCTCCTCACCAAGTGTAAAGGATGGGGAATGGGGTCTGTGGTCAGTCCATAACAGCTCCTCTCTGCTGCTCCCTCCTCCTCATGCTGTTTTCTGCTCCAGTCTGGGTCCTCTTCATGGGCTGCAGATCTTCATGGACTGGTCCAGCTTGGGCCCTTCACCTGTGCTGCAGCTCCTTCAGGATAAGACTGCTGCAGCATGGGGTCCTCCATGAGCTCCAGTGTGGATTTCTGCTCCCCATGGGCTGCAGAGGGTCAAACTCCATCACCATGGTTTTCTCTAAGAACTGAAGGGGAGTCTCTGCTGGGACACTTGGAGCACCTCCTCCCCTCCTGCTGCTCTTGCCTCAGGGCTCTCAGGGCTGTTTCCCTCATATTTTTCCTCACCCCTCACTGCCAGGCAGCATTTTGCCCTTTCATACACACATTATTTCTGAAGCACCGCCACCTTGGCTGCCAAGGGCTCAGCCAAGGGCTGTGGTGGGGCCATTGGATTCATCTGGAATGGGCTGTGGCCAGCCTTGGGCACAGGGCAGCCTTGGCTGCTTGTCACAGAGATCCCTGCATCACCCCCTGCCACACCTGGGCACCCACACCCACTACAGCACGGGCCAGACAGAACCAAACTCTTTGGTCACCCTCTGGTGCCCTATGGTGCATAGGGTGGCTGATTCATCCTGGTCATTCAGAGGGGTTTCTTTTTCCATCTTTCCAGTGTAGCCCACCTCTAGGGGGAAATCTAGAACCATAAAGACATTAACAGTCTTGACACGTCTGTCCTCACCTGTTACAGCCAGAAACATTCAGCACCCTGCTCTTCCACTGTCTCACATTCAAATACTGATTCCCACACATCAACAGAGTGTGGGAACACACTTGCTCACCTGCAGAAGCTGTCTCCTGGGATTATTTTCCTGTACAGACAAGTTAGACACATGGAAATTACATGATTGAAGGCAGAATTTGTCTATCATGCTGTTGGTACCAAGCCTTCTTTACAGAAGCATACCTAAGGATAAGGGTTTTGTACAGGAACCGTAACACCGATTTAATGTCCTTGAAGCACAGCACACTGCAGATCCATTTACTTATCAAGTAAAGCATTTTTTAAATCTTACTGGAAAAATTATTTCAAAAACACAAGAAGCACTTTAACTACAAGCAACTAGCATAAGAAAAGGTGAAATTTGCATTGTCAGCACTCTGTTTTAATTAATGAAATTAAAATGAGAAGCAAGGAAACATTTTAACTTAACCTTCTAAAGCAGTTTAACCCAGTGAGATCATTTAGGGCAGAGGATAACCTGTCATGAGAGGTCATATCACTGAAGCACTGTATTTACAGGATGAGGAGACAAGCAATTAAGGCAAACAGTGTGGTGGCCCATGCAAGTTCTCTTCCAGCAGTGCAGAGGGAATCCCGGGTCATTAAAAGATAATTTTTCTTTGTTATTCTGATGTGTAATCTGTTGTGCCCAAATATAACATCATGTTTCATTAGCCACAGAAAATACATCCCACACTGGAATCGAATGATCGAACAGCTTTAGATGTTCAGTAAATTGACAACTGTGCACCACAATTCTGGTACGTCAAAACCCAAACTACATAAAACTGCAATATTTATCTCTAAAACCATAACTGTCTAAACATTTACATCAAGTTTCTTCCATAAAACACACATTGAAAGTTTAGAAATGTTGACTGAATCATTTCCTGTGACTCAGTGATTTGCTATTGCATCTGTGCAGAACGCCAGGAGAGCTGGTTTTAGCTTGACAATTTTACAATTCAGTGGAATGTTAATGGCCTCTTAAATTTCATATAAAACAGCTACTTATCGTGTCCTTAATCTCTTATCAGATATTATCTAGACTAAAAAAACTCAAGGTAGATTATAACCATGGAGAGAAGAAGCAAAAAACTCAGCCAAACTCAGATTAAAGATTAGCAAAACTGTGTGCCAGTTATTTCCTGTGATTGATCGGAAACCTAGAGAACCATTACACTGTTCCCCTGTCATATATTACCCAGCATGCATGACAAGAAGGGGGAGGATGCTGCTGTAGCTGAAAGTTGTAAACTTGCTCCTAGTAGCAGCCAAAAGTAGTTTAGCACGCCCTGGGGTCCCCCTTAGAGCAGTCCATAGACATACAGTCTGTGGCAACCATCTCTTCAAAGCAATTACACCACGCTGAAATCTAACCAATCTAAAGGTGGTTTTAAACTCAGGAAATCCCACATCTGTCCTTAAATCTCATGGGATATTTTCTGTGGCTTTGTAGCATGGAACCTCTACTTTTTTAACAGGTTTAACATCCCCCACTAACATATTCCATAACCACAGAAATTAAAATAACTCAATGCATGTCTGTGTAAAACTTTGATGAAAAGAGTGAAACTGAATACCCACACTGTGCTGGCACATGGACAGAGTAAACAAACTGGAAAGGGAGAGAGGAAAGAAAAGAAAAGAAAAGAAAAGAAAAGAAAAGAAAAGAAAAGAAAAGAAAAGAAAAGAAAAGAAAAGAAAAGAAAAGAAAAGAAAAGAAAAGAAAAGAAAAGAAAAGAAAGAAAGAAAGAAAGAAAGAAAGAAAGAAAGAAAGAAAGAAAGAAAGAAAGAAAGAAAGAAAGAAAGAAAGAAAGAAAGAAAGATCCTTTTCCTCCCCCCATCCTTCAACTTACTCCAAGTCTAAGTTTAAAGTAAGCTTTAAAAGTAGGTTAAAAAATATTGTCAACTTGATTTCTTTTCATTTACACTTCTCCATCAACACCTTTTCAAAGATATTCTGGTTTCAGAATGCACTGTTTGTTTGTATTAGGAGAAGCTCTTGCTGCAGGATTGCTTAAAGCAGATAGAATTGAGCAAACTGCGTGGCTTTTGTCAAGCCTGCCTTTTAGAGCAAGTATCTTTGAGGCACAGCCTACTGAGAAGAACAGCTATTCACAGGAAACAGAAGAAACTACTGTGTGCTCAAGACAAATGGGATTTTCCCCAGGCAAGAGAGATGTAATAAACATCTCAATACTAAATTAGTAAAGAAATATGAAAGTTTGTGGGTTGCTCTTTGCTTTTACGAAGACAAAGGATAAAAACATCCATGGCAAAGGACCTACAAACTCCTCTAAAACAGATTTCAGATATAAATAAAAAATTTAAATGAATTCTCTGATATATGCCTGCAAGCCAGCCAATATGACAAGACTGTGTAAGGCACGGCAGAAATGTGGATCCCATTCACTCTGTCACACCACACTGACAGACTAAAGCAGTAGACCTGCTGTAACACATCACATTCACATTCCCCCCTTTTTCTTGTGCTCCTCATTTTCCATGTGCACCTTATACCCGCTTTTCCCATTCTCCATCTTCAGTTAGTGTTCTTTGTGACCCCATGTTTGTTCCCCTGTTCCTGATATGAGGGTCTTTGACTCTGCAGGGCACACATTCACTGCCCCCAAGTCCAAGAGTTCTAGCCCTTTCCCTCCAGTGAGGCTGCCTGCCCCTCATCCCTTCTGACAGCTGCTGCAGTGTCCACTGGTAATTATTAGTAACCCTTTAAAGACAAGAACTCCAGAGTCTCGTCCCATCCAAAGAGCAAGCACAGTTTTGAGTTGGCGTGTAGGGGGAAAAGGAACCCTGAAATACCTGCACCAAAGTTGTATGCAAAACACTACCTAGGGCAAGGTGAAGGTGCATGCCCAAAGGTCTGAGCTGGCTGCAAAGATATGTTATTCTGAACACTTTTTTATAAATATATCTTTTTTTACTTAATGTCATGATAGACAGAACCGCTCCCTGACAGATATTCTAAAGTCTGTCTAAATGTAGGATCCTTGAAATGCTAATGCTTATACCACTACTACTCATACTGCTAAAAACAGGTCTAATTGTTTCTGCTTTTTATTTTATTCAGCTAATAATTTTATTTTCATTTTATTCAGCTAACACAATTTTTAAAATAACAAAGTACCTAGGATAGTCTAATACTCCCAAATGTAAAATCTAGTTTTTCCCAAGTTTCTCTTACAGAGAGAAAGATCTTCATTGGTAAAGAAAATTCTATAGTCATCAGTGAAAGGGACAGGTTTTTTCTGGCCAACTGAGTGTTGAAGTCGTTAGTCATTCAAGTCAGTTTGTTCACTGAAAACAAGAATTCAGACTTATGAAAATAATATTACTTGACTTTGCTCTTCCTAGTGGGCCCTGAACCACATAAAATTCTCTCTATCCTTAATTATTTTGTCTGAATTTAGGAGAATGAGCCTATATTTAGCTGTTAGTATATAATCTTCATGAGTCTCAGGCTAAAATTGTTGGTTTATATTTGGCCTGTCTTTCCCTATTAGTCATTGTTTCTAAAGACCATTGTATTTATGCCCCATCTCTTCTTGCTCTAATCTGAATGTCCACAGGAACAAAGCACTGGGTAAAGCAGCGAAGCTTACTCCACATTTTAAATTGGAGTTCCGTGTGCTTGACATTCAGTATTTTGTTGCTGTTTGACTTCTACTTATCTATTTTTCCCTTAGCTAGAGATTTTATTAGATGTTACATTATTTGTGTGAAAAAAAAACTACAGAAGACATGGAACATACCTCATGAAACAAGAGAAGACCCAACATCTAGGTCATGGAATTCAGAAAGTTCAGAAAAATTCAGGCATGTGAAGAGCTAAATATGCAGTTTATCTATCAGCTCCTCATGCAAGTGAAAAAAATGGAAAAACGGCATTTGCAATTTTTAGTAGGGAAAACTTTAATTTTAATTGGAAAAATTGTTTTAAGTGGCATAAAGCCACAGCATAAGTTCAATGGGTAGATAAAGCCAATAAATATCTCCTTGCAGCTGAAAATATGAAGTCTGTCTGCCCTTGTCTTCTTTTCCTCCTTCTCTCTTTCTGTGCCCCAGCTCCTGTCTTTCTTGTCCCCCTCTGAAAGCCACCACAGTCCACTGTCACATTTTACAGCTGAAATCTCAGAAGACTGCCCACAATGTAGATAACACAAATGGGTCTTCCATTTCAGTGAATTAAATCAGCTCCTGGAGAAATAAAAGTGTCAGAGAAAGCACTAGGAATATGATGGAAAAAGAAAGGGAGAGGAGGGTAGAGGATCTCATCTTTTTGGTAGTGGTGAGCTGATGTGCCTGCTCACTCTGTCTCATCCCCTTAAAAGAAACCGCTTGAGCAGACGTATCTGTGTTTTTGTCCTGCATATTCCACACCTGGTCTAGATCCACAATTTACCTCAGTGATGCACTAGCCTTCCTGGAATTCTGTCTAAAGTAGCTTATTTACTCAGGAATCAAACTTCCTCCTATGGCTTCAGAGCACTCCATTTTGCTTTTCTAGGTGTTTTGGCATTTACTCCATAATTCAGTGGATCTGTTTTCAGTAACAAGGACAGAAAACCTTCTGTCTAGGGTTCACAAGCTCTTTTTCTGATTTTAGAGTAGGAAGAACCATGTGCACTTAGACAGTCCCAAAACATCACCCTCTAGAGAAGCTTCTGTCCAATATGCATCCTGGCTTCATGGTCAAGCAGATGCACAAAATTCTTCAGCTACCTCTCAGCTCAGAAAGGGTTCTACTCTCAGCTCCATGTTTGCAAAAGAGATCTGGAAAAAATGTTCTTTGTCTGAAAGTTATTGTTCCTTGGGGGTGGTAGAGCATGCTCCTTCTGCAAGACAGAATAGACTCCAAGGCCCCCCATGGCACACAGCAGCTTCCAGGGAATCTGTGATACGCCAATACCCCCCATAAGCCTCTAAACCATCCACAATCCCCAACAGCCACCACGTCAAATGACAATAGTGCAGAATCCCCAAAAGAGTTTCAGTCTTCTGACAATGAATTAAGAACTTTATTACAATAAGTAGACTAGAATTCCCCTTAAGAAGGCATTCCCAAAGTATGGTGCAGCAAGCCAGGCTAAATGCTCTAAGGCTGGCCAGCAAAAGTCTATGAAAGCACTGTTTTCAACAGTGTCCCTTTTAAAGGTTTGATGAGACAGCCCAGTGGTGGTACCAGAGAAAGAATGAGGCCAACAAGCACCCATCCATGAGAAACCTTGGCAACTACCAACCTAAACTACTTTTCCCCCTGTCCTCCTACTCCTGGCAGTTTTTTCAGACCCCTTTTGCCTGCTACACCTCTACAGATTCAAAGCTCCATCATGTGCACACCCTTACCAGGATTCCCCTTCTCCACCAAGGTTCTGGCTCTTCTGAGGAGCAGCAGGTTCCAGAGCCACACCAATGCTCATCTTGATGACCACCCTGCTGATGTGGGTGTCCCTGCCTAAAGAAAAACTCTGCCTTTTCAGTTCTTTTGGGTATCAAACGTCACCAAAGTGGACTTCCTTCAAGAGAACTTTGCTAGGATTCCAGCATGAGTAACCTTAGCCTTGGCAGCACACCACAGCTCAGTGAAGTTTACATACTTCTGTTGAAGGCAGTCACATACAGGCTGTCTAGAGATAGTGATGTCAACAGGTATTGCCCAACATTTTCCTACTTAGTTTTATTGCCACTAGATTGCCTGATTTCATCTTGCATAAGATTTCTGTGGTTAAGAAAGAGAATGATGGATTTTTGACACCTACAAGTCTCTTGTCACTTACAAGAGGGCACTTGAAATTAAAGTGGTGGTGTTCCCTGCTGCTGACTATGCAGCGTGCCGGACTATGTGACTGTCCTTTAAGCAAGAGGAGCTCACACCAAACAATGTTGCCACAGATGTCTGTCCTCCCCCCTCTTACCAGTCTGCTCCCTCATGGAAGGAGTGACCAGGATGTTCTGTGCCTGAAACCACACCGTGGTTTCCGCAATGCCTGGATCATTACCTAAGAAACTCCTCTTAATCATGGCTATTCCTTCCAAGCACCAAAAGAGAAAAGATGCCTTTCCAAGATACATTCATTGTGGTTTTAGGATAGAAGTGTTTCTACAAATTTGGATCAGCCAGTAATTGTGACACAGGTAGGTCACAGAAAAGCAGTGTCATTCAGCAGAGGGTGCTCAGGCTTGAGGGTACAGCTCACAGTTGGTATTGCTCTGACCTCTGCTCTCAACCCAGCCTTCACTTATGGACAAGCCCAAAAACTACTCCCATAAAGGTTATATTTCTTCCTACCACGTGGTATTTTCTACCCATTTCTGTAATGCAACCAATATGGGGTATCTTTACATAGTTGATTCACTCATCAAAAGAAAAAATGTGATTATGGAATTACAAATGCCATGTGAGTTGTCTGACAAGATATATAGGATCTTTGATGTTCATTTTGGGTATTTTTTGAGATGGAGATACTATAGGTTATATTTTTCGTGCAACAGCTATCATCAAATTTAGATATAAGTTTGATGCCTGTCTCATGGTTTTACTAATTCCATAATACATATCATTAACATCTCTAAAATAAGTAATTTTCTAAAACTCCTTCTGGATGTGCAGATGGAGAACATACCACCTTCTAATGTCTTCTTGGTCAATACAACACTTAAATATGACCTTGACCATATCTCCAAGCATATCCTGTTTAGAAGTAGAACACGGCAAAGCTGCTTCTCAAGTTAGTATTAGAATTTGTTTTGCTAATTTTCTGAGAATTACCATCATACCCAAGATTAGACTTGCTGTCTACTACACTTCTTCACTCATTAGAAATTTTGCCCTGGTACTCTTAAAATATGATCAGTGACACATTAGAAATTTAACAAACTAGGAAAACTAGGCACAGATCATGTATTGAGAAGATTGAAATGGGGTTTGAAACATCAAAAAGTTTTAGCTTTTCTTAACAGTTAGAGTTTCCTATCCTTTTCCTGTGTTTGGCACTACTATATTCACCTTTCTGCCTTTTCCTGTACTCGCCAGAAAGTTTCTTTGCAGACACAGGAAGGAAAACTGTCATCACAAAGCAAGAACAATGTGAAGTACTTCTGTGAATTGTTAATAATTTCAAAGAATGTCACTGTTGAAAACTACTCCATTGGAGGTCCTGAACACCCTTTGAAATGGCCTCTTTCCCTAGCACAGCACAGGGAATTCTATCACTACTGTTTTGGAGATATTAGTCACATTAGAAGTGTTCATCAGTGTAGACAACAGTACAGAGCAAAGAAGCAGAAGCAGTTGCATCTGTGTTGTAAAAACTGGGGAGAAATGTGTGCATAATTTTTTTTATCTGGATGACATGATAGCTGTAACCAAAAGTGCAGGACAATCTCTAGCTGCAAGCAAGCAGAGCATGGTGATTTTCAGAGAAATTATGCCATGTGTGTATTTTAATTCACTTACCAGACCCATCATCACAAATCAAAACTACACCTGCTGGTAGCTCCTCATTGCTTAAAAATTCCCTTCAACTTGCACAGCACATGATACTATAAACCCTATCCATTAATCTCATCATCATAGTACTTGTCCTTTTTCCTTACCTGATAAGTATTAAAGTACAGTTTCTTCTTTGTTTTGTTGTTTGCTGCCTTAATAGCCTTTCATTTATGGCTGCAGAGTTAATTTTAATATGTGACTCAAAGAACTCGACAGTTTTCATTGTACTAATACATTTGCCTTTGAAACAAGATGCTGTGATTCAAAATAGTCTATTAAAATTATTCTGAAATCCCCTTCTATCCCCAATGAGGTATAATCTTTTCAGCATGTGTTATGCAATATATATATGTTTATGTATATCTCATGATGGTTTTGCAATGTATTTTGAAAAGAAAAAATTATTTAAGTATTACTGAATACAACAGTATGCAGAAGAAAAATAGTCTGTAAACCACATTCATTCTGAGGTACACCATTCTCTTAGTCAAAAGCCTTGAAGTGCCAAGTCCACTCCATTTGCTGATGATAAACAAGTAAATACACCACTGTCTTTAAGTAGGTATGAAGCTTTCCTTTTCAGAATATTCATGTTTCCCACAGACTCCTGCCACAGATGTTGCAACAAGTCTGTTGGAGGTTACAACTCAATCAAGTCGTACAATATTTCACTTCCTTCTCTGAGTCTCTCTTTACAAATTGCAAAACAAAACCAATACTCAGCCAACCAAGAATTAAGACACCTTTTAAATATTTGTACTCAACAAGTAAAAACAAATACCTGTCCTATTCATTCTCATACATTTATTATGAGCAGTCTACACTATTAAAAAATCCCTCTGACTTAACATTTCAAATTATTTACCTGTCCAGAGCAACATTACTGAGAAACCACAAAAATACTCAACTATACAACTTTTTTCAGTAAAAGGTGTGATGTCTTAAGCAAAAATGTTAGGAGGTACAGAGATACCAATCTGGCATTACACTGGCACAGCTTATAGCTAAAACACAACATTGTACTAGTAATAATTGTGTTTGGAGAAGGGGAAGTTGTATTCATTCTCCCATACCAACATAAATTGAAGCTGTAGCACTCTGAGTAAGAACGAGCTCTTCTGCATGCATGCATCCTTTTTCCGATCTAGCTGTGTGGAATGAAATTGCTACCACTCCTGGTTGCTCCTCATAGCCCATCAGGTGCAGGTTACCATTTGCAGAGCCTTGCTATGAAAAGAGACCTCTGTAGCCCTACCTCACTCACATCAGTCCAGTCTGCAGCTTATGAGCTGTTTTAATCAAACCTTCTAGATGGGCCTGTAGTGGATAACATAAGCATGCTTATTTCCATTACAAGATTTTTACCAGGGTGATACTCTTCAGCAGCAAGATGGGTAATGAATGAAGAGGTGGTATTTTAACATCCCCAGCAAGTCCAGCTATTTGTAAAGTCAGTAGCTGCCAACACGTTGTGAAGTGACTGTGACTCAGAAGAAAACAATGCCTGGCAGGATCCAGCATTTAGCTCTGTTCAGCCTTCAAGGCTTCCCCTCCACTGTGAACTTTTAAGGTCTGAAGATAGTGACTGATAACCTCATACCTACATACTTTCTCAAGGATAGGTAATATCCCCTGCCATAAATATACAGATATATATAAATCACTGTTTGCACCACTGACAGAAATCTGGCTTCTGACTCCAACAGTGGTTCCATCTTATTAGAAGGACTGAAACACACCCTCATGTCCTCAGGTAATGGTCTGAAATATAAGAGGGTGCCAGTGAAAGCTTGACTATTCCATTATTGTGCAATTTGATTATGGCAACCCAGGAGGAAAGTGATGTCATATGCCAACAGGTAAGAAATCATTCAGTTACATCAGTGATGCCTTTACCTAAAGGCAAAACTTCCATCATCTTCAGTTTTCAAGGTTTCCAAAAAATAAACAGTCAAACTTCTTCTCCAGTCAAATGTACAGCCCTGTTGTTTGGTTTGAAACATTAGCTGGTTATATCATGTCATTTAAATTCTCTGCTGTGTGTCTAGAGAAATAGAAAATCACTAACACTGAAATGTCAGCTCCGAAGTGAAGAAGTTCATTAAGTAAAACTTTTTTTTATAAGTTGTTCTGATACACTGACTTTACACCTTTGCCATTGTGTTTTTAAACTAACAACTCTCCCCCTAGGCATGTAATATCATAGCACTCATTACTATTGATGGCCAATCTTACTGAGAGCTTTTGAGAGTGTTTTGGAGTATAGTGAAACACTACACTGCAAAGACTCAGACTTAAAAGACATACTTTTTACCAAGTCCTGTAGTAACAAAGGAAGTGACTGAAACAAGGTAAATTTCGACTGGAAGTAAGGAAGAAATATTTTGATTATGAGGGTGGTGAGGCACTGGGACAGGTTTCCCAGAGAAGCTGTGGATGCCCCATCCCTGGAAGTGTTCAAAGTCAGGTGGGACAGGGCTTTACAACCTCATCTAGTGAAGGATATACCTGCCTGTGCAAGAGGGATTTGGACTAGATGGTCTTTAAAAGTCCCTTCCAACTCATATTGTTCTATAGTTCTGTAATTCCATGATTCCATGAAAAGTAGAACACTTTGCACTGACATATTCTGGTGACTTTGTCCAGAGCATGAAGATCTTTTTGCACAGCTCTGCTTAAGAACTCAATTTTTTTTTTTTTATTTTAAGTAATAATCCTGATGTTGAATGAACTGTTCTAACCAAAACTTATTGTTTATGTCTTATAACTTATGTCAGTACCATAACCATAAGTTAGAACTTATGGTTATGGTACTGACATAAATCCTTAGTCACTGAAGCAGATAATGCTTTGAATGTTTGCCTTGAACCAACAGTCCATGGTACTCAATGAACATCAGGTCACTCCTTAGCTCAAAATCATCAGATGAAAGACTGCACTTAGGTTGCAGAGAAGATTGAATCCGTTTCTTGAAACCAAGGCCCCCAAACCCTCATCTTCCTCCAAAATTTAAATGTGCTCATAGCCACAAGAAAAAGTCATCATTGCACAGCTTAGGTGTACATTGTGATGAGAAGGCACATAATGCATAATGCACAGAATACATGAGATCATTCTACACACTATGTTAAAAAATCTTCAGTAAATAAGTAATTGGAGTTGTAATTGTAAATAAATCCACAGGCTGCTAAGTTTCAACAACTGCATATGCTTTAGAGTTAACACTTTTTCCAATGTTATGGAATGACAAATATATAAAAATATATTTTGGTTTCATGATACAACAATTCTGTATTTATAAAATTAAATTAGCATTGCATTTAAATATCCTTCTTTCCACAACTTCATAAATGTAGTTACCATTCCAAATCAGGCATGTGAAAATGACTTGCTGAAGTGTTCTCCAAATTCTTGCCTTCTCCTTCTGGTGTTTCCTCTTCCATGTTATACCCAAAATGTGTTAATGTCCCACCATTATTGATTAAAACATGTGACATTAACTAATAGAAGGTTGCTACTTCCCAGAGCACTGTTTTTCGGAAATCAGTCAGCAGGTATCTCAGAGAATGCCTTCATCTGAACTAAAGGGATTATTCAAACTCTTTAAACTTTTCCCACACAATGCGGGTGGAATTAAAGTAATTTCAACATTATACTAATGTATGCATATCCTCAGGAAAAAGAAAAAAAGGACTTGCCAATTCAATGCTACAACATGATACTGTTTTTCTCCTTTTAATTGAAAGGAGAAATTGAAAATTGAAAATTGGTGAATTAAAACAATGACTGCAAGTAGTTCAATATATTTCATATCACACACGAGGCTACAGTCTACTGTCATATTACAGTAGAAACATATATACATCAATTTCTGTTGGAGAAATTTGGTTTCAAACAAATGTCTTTGATTATTGGCACAGAGAGTTATTTATTCACTATTTCATTTTTTTCCCCAAAAAGCTTTATTTAATTATACTTCAACATGGTCCTTAAAACTTCAAACGTACTATGAAAAGTAGCTCTGTGGAAAAAGAAATTAGCTTCTTACTAGCTCTATTTTATTACATTTCAAATCCAGAACCATAACTTTTTACTCCACCATATGGATATCACAGCAAACAACAAACATATTACTCGAATGTAACAATTACTGCTCCACAGCTGAGCAGCAGTAACTGACCCTGCATGTGCTTTTTACAAAATCAGATCCATTATTTTCAACACTGCTGAGGATATACACAATGCTCTTCTCACAGCCCCAACAATTCAGTTATCTTTTTCCAAATTAAAAATTTACTGTAAGACAGTAGTCCAGATCCTAAACTTCTTCCTATCAGCAAAACCATGTACTGAGCTTCACCTCATGTACTTACTGAAAATTACTGAAGACTAAGTGTCTTCAGCACCACTAAAGGCCAAGAGAAAAATTATGTGGTTCAATGTAGATCAATGCCTAAAATATTCTGCAATTTTCTTTTACTGTGGAGACAGACTAGAAACATGTGGTGAATTTCATCTGATCCTCAGACCTCAGGCTGCAGTAGGAAGTCTCATCCTCATCACACATAGACAGAAATCCCCTGATTTGGTGCTCTCTAGAGACACAGCAACTATGGAAACAAAAGATGCCTAGCTTAGAGAATCCCTTTTTGATTGTAGGGGGAAGAGTAAGTTTTGCTATGAGCAGGTGTTTGTTACAGCTAAGTGGTAAGTTTATCTTACAGCAACCTACAGACTATGTTTTAGAAACTGAAATGTATTTTAAAAATTCTGTTATCCACAAAGAAAACTACTCAAAGCGTCACCAGCACTTCCAAGACTGCACTGAATGAAAACACCAGTGAGAGACAGAGGCTTAACAACAATGCAGATCTATACATCCCTGCATTACTGTGTGCTCATCTCCACCTGTGGCAAAGAGAGAGCTTGTCTCACATTTTGATTTTAGCCTGTGTAAACTGGCCATCTTTTAAATGAACTCTCAGATTCAGCAATAGTGATTAAGGTTGTACAAACCAAGACGGGAAGAAACTTAGTGGGGGAGCTCCACCTAGCTGGCAAAATTTCTCAATTTGGCCCAGTTTAGTTTCACACATGGTGAGCCTACTTCACTGGGCAAGTTGTTACCACACAAAAGCTCCCTGCAGAAACACAAAGCGAGATGGGTACTCTCCAAATGCAGAGTCAGAACACCACACCAATAATGCGTGAAAGTCCTGAAGCAGAAGGCCCCCTTTCCAGAGATCCTGTTTAGAAGAGTACCAGGGGAAAACAATTCTGCTGAACACACTCCTCCTCTACCTTCCTGTTCTCTTGGTTCCCACTCAGAATGGAGGGAAAAAGCAAAGGAGCAAGCAGACCAGAAAGTGTTAGAAACATGGATGCTAAGTGCCTACATCCAAGTGCACGTCACAGCTTTGATCCTCTGCCCCTGTAGAAAGGACACAGCAACTTCATAGTCCTTTGTGATTCAGATTAAAAAAAAAAAAAAGTGGAAGAATTGCATAAAAAGACAACTTTTACTAAAAAAACATTTTACAGAGAAGTTCAAAATGCTGTGAGGTTAATAAACATTCTCCTTCTTCAACAGGCTGACTACCAGAATGAACTCTGGGAAAAGGAATCTGAGTCTTTTCTCATGACGTCCCTATCTTTTGGATTTATTGGTTGGTTTCAGCTGTGGGGGTTTTACACTATTTTAATTACAATACAATGCAGTTACATTGTTGGAAGTCACTGCTATCAGGGAGAGATAGCCACTGCTATGAGCCACTGCTATGAGGCTCTTTGTAAGGCCAGTGGAGTTTGAACCCTAGGCCAAAAATCTGGAGTCAACTGAATCCTGTATTGTAACAGGTTAGGACAAAACCAAAGATGTAAAGGTACTTTTCCCCAAATCGTAAACTATCATGTCTGTCACATAACTTCAGTCTGTTTCAGCCTCTGGAAATGACAGATACTGAATATGAAAGATTTTTAATGACTTGGAAGAAGAATCCCAGAAACAAAAGACCAGTATGTCTGATCTACTGACCAAACCAGTAAAGGCATCTAGTAATTGACTAAATTCTGAAAAAGAGAAAGAGAAAGGGAAAGGGAAAGGGAAAAATAGCATACAGGAATAGGTAATTTGTTTCAACAATAAAGAATTCATGGAGTAATATTTGAACAGAACAGCAGCTTTCTTAGAAGCTCACAACTTCCTTAGTATTGCAGAAAGGAAAACTTAAACAGATTCTATTGGTCCAGAATAATTAAATTTGATTGAATATATTGTAACAGAGTAGTAGAAAAGAACTATCTCAGCCAGGCAACAGAAATACGCCACTGATTACACAGATTATTGTGATTAGATTTATTGGTAATACAATATCTAAGTATTGAAAATTAAGTATAGAATATAAACACGTCTAAAGTGTTACAATATAAGCAGGTTGAGCTAGAAATTTGCAGGTTTGCAGTCTTTGGCTCTGCAGAACACACAAGCACAAAGCACCTATAGAGCTAGTGCGCTGGTTTTACATTGGAGACACCCACAGAACTGATTTTCTAAGAGAAGCTGCTAGCAGTTTCCTCTGTGTCTGACAAAAAACGAATCAGTAATTAGTTTTGAGAATGAACAATCTGTTAAACCACTGAGAAAGCTGAACATGCCTCTATGAATGCACAGGTTAAAGACGAAAAGCCCTGAGAGGGTCTCTTTCTCTTCTGGCTTAGCAACAGGTGACAGGCCAGCCTGGACCGGGCCCCAGCGGCTACCGAGCAAGAGGGAGGACCTCTGTTCCCAAAGGTAAAGATAATCTAAGACGTAGATAG
Source organism: Leptocoma aspasia (assembly GCA_013399835.1). Classification (NCBI taxonomy): domain Eukaryota; kingdom Metazoa; phylum Chordata; class Aves; order Passeriformes; family Nectariniidae; genus Leptocoma; species Leptocoma aspasia. The sequence continues at coordinate 504,586 of VXAX01005453.1, read as the reverse complement.
GAAAAGCCTTTGCTCTTAAACAGCTTATCCTTAAAGTGGTGCCCTGTGAGTTAATGTGGCCCATGGGCATGGCTATAGAGAGGCTGTAGAGGACAGGAAAGATTCACAATTGCAGATTCCCGGGCAGCTGCTATTCGTAGAAGTTGGGAGCCACAGGAGAGCTGTTTTCTTATAGACAAGTCTCCATGGCATGTCAAAAGGGACTCCTCTCCCTAAGTGAACTGAAGAGGGACTGTTAGAGAGATAATGAACTAGCTGAATTGTTTCTGTACATTGTTAGTGAGAGGGAGGGGGTTGTAAGGGGGAAGAAAAGTATTCTAAAGGTTTTGTTCTGATTCTTGTTATTCTTTATTTTAGTCGCTGTTAATAGACTTTTCTTTATACCCTTTATACCCTTTTGGGGTTTTAGGCCTGCTTTGCCTTCCTCCTAGTCCTGTCTCACAACCCATTCTAGTGGGTGCACTGGCATTTAGCCTGCACTCAAACCCACCACAAACTACTTTATGATTTTATCTCCACATGTCACCGTATCTTAGCAGTTTTACTCACCTGTCTAAAAGTGAATATATTCCATATGAGAGCATCCAGAGAGTTCCTCCTGGTATCTTGTCTTAGGACAAATCATATTGCCCATCAGAGACAATCACATGAGAGAAGAGATACGTCTGAGGGGTGAAGACTCAAACATGGCTGGACCATCTTTCGTTGCCAGTCACATATATGCCAGCAGGTTACTTTGAAAGAAAATCCCTAGTTAATGCATGAATAAATGTGCCAAGCAAGCTACTGGCAGAGTCAGCAACATACTTGGGATAAATTTTTAGTGTCCGTGCAGAGAAGGAGTTTAGATAAGTGTGACAGGAGATAAGTGTGACATTATGTTTAAAGAAAAAATAAATTCAGTCCAGTAACATGAAGACAGAAATTACTCAAACCAGTACACATATCCAATATATTTTTTATTATTATTTTAAGGGTTAAAAACCACTTAGCATTGTCTATTAATCGTAAAAAGTGGTATACTTGCATGGAGCATCTTTGTTGCTTGTATATGGACTAATCTCCTCGTTATCTAATCATTGTGCTTTTTTTGAAGATGGGAGTTGCAACACCAATTTTCAGAAATTGGCTGTAGGCAGAAGTTTTAACCACAGACTCTCTCTTATTGCCTTCGGTCTGATTCAGGAGACACCTTCCATGGGGACAACCTCTTCGTATTTTCTAACAGGTGCTGAGCAGGTAGGCACTAGAAAACACGTATTTCACCATTATCTCACTTCCTTCATACTGGTGTTCTTAAAAAAAAAAAAAAGAAGAAAAAGAACACATTGGTAAGAGTAAAGTTACTTCCAGTGTGAGTGATTAAATCTTGCAGACAAAAAACATTAACTTTATAAGTTTCATTTTCTTTTTTCATTATTAGCCTGTGGTCCAGCAAATGCATCTGACACACTGTACAGACATGTATTTACAAGACTGTCTTTGTTGCTACGTTCTCCCCTGAGTCCATGAAGTTGACATACCCAGAAGGTCAGTAAAAAAAACCTTTTCATTCCTGTCTTGCTTTTTAAAGGCTTAGGGATGAAAATGGGTTCACTGACAATAAGATGCACCTGAGGCTATGTGGCTTTGGACCATCCCACTGATCATCTTCCACGGCCTAAAGAAAACTTACAAACATTTTGATATTATAATCACCCATCAAACCAAGGTGTGGCAGGTAACAAACCAGGCCATGCTCTTCTGTATGATTTTACATTGAATTTGACTAATTTCCATTTCTTTATATTCAGAAACAAAACATTCTTTTCTCAGCTGTTACAGGCACACACCACATCCTGTGCACAAGATGCTTCCTCCACTACAGGTCACACTGGGGAGCATCACAGCAACTTCTCCTGATGTCAGGGCTGAGTTCCCCACAACAGGCTGCAATTTCACCAACTCCGCCACCCCTGACAGTGGCCAACACTGGCTACTTTGGGGAAAGCATAGCACCATTCCTCTTTAGCCAGAGCAAGTTTAAGGTCTTTCTGAACCAGAAGTGACATCACCACCTTTGTTTGTGTTTTTTTTTCCTTTAGAAGTACCTCCTCTTTCTCGTTTTAAGCTTTCGTTCTGAAGACTTAATTTGTGGTTTATTACAGAGAAAGGAATTATTTTATGTGTGTCCTCCATCCACAATTCATCTCTCTGCCATGAGCCATGAACTCCTCTCCCCTGAAATGTATTATTTAAGGGGAAAAACTTTTCTGTCCTTACATGAAAACTATTCCAATGATTCTTGTTTCTTTGCTAAGGTTGGGGTTTGTTTTTTTTTTAATTCTGCTCTACCTTCCTTTTGATAAGGTGGCTCAAAATGCATGCAGTGTTGAAGATCTCCATGGATTCATATACCAATTTTATGGAATTTTCTCTTTTTTTCCACTTTTTTTTGTTTTACTTTTTTCCCTTTCTACCTCTTCCTAAAAGGGTTCTGCTTGCCTTTTTGACCCCTATTGAGTATTGAGCTGGCATTTTCACACAACCATTCACAATGAGTCCAGGATAATTTCTGAGTGTTAATAGACAAAACAGAGCACATCACTGCATACATATAATTAGTGCATATGCACTATTTTACATTTATCAATTCTGAATTTCCTCTACTATTCTCTCACGCAGTTGTACAAGAACTGCAAGATTTACTGCACCGCTTTACAGCCAGCTTAAGATTTGATGTCTCTGTAAGCTTCATCATTCCCCTCACTCTCCTCTTAAAAGGAGTTTAAAAGACTTCTTTTAAACATAAAAATACAGATAACTGCATTGTGCCAGATCAGCGATCCCCCAAGCATTCTGTGCAAAGTTGACTAAAACCAAAGATGCTTAGGCAATAGCATCAGAACACAACCCTGGAACACCTACCACTCTCGACTACTCCTGAGTTTGCATGCTGTGTTTATAGCTTTGGCTTCGTTTTGTGCACTGCTGTCTCCCTGGACCCAGAGAAACTTCCAGTGTTTGTCATGTCATCGGGTGTAGAATGTCAGAGCTTGGCAACACACTGGGCAAAGAACCACCTCCTCTTATTCTGAATGTGACACTCACCGACTGCCTTTGGCAACACCTGGGCTCTAGTCCCCCTCCAAGTGACACCCATTATTTGGTGGACTTCTGTTTTTGAAGACTGAGCCATTTGTTAGCTATTTGTGAACTGATTCAGAGTTAGGCTCAGGCTCAAAACTGAACTATTGAGCAAAAGGACTACAACAGTCAGATGGGCTATCAACATTGTCCAATGCTTTTCTGGAAAAAATTGTAGCAAGTATTTTCTCCTTGATATTTGATCTACAATTTAAATGCACGCTGCAGCAGCTCAGTGAGGTTCTTGTCCCAAGAGCAGTTGCAACACTCCTGCAAACAGTTAATAAATTAGACTCTTGCATTTCAACAACATATAATACATCTGTAAATTTTAAGTATATTAAGAATAGATGTGCAGAGGAAAGAGGGAAGCAGAAAAAAATGAAGCTAAAATTTTTAGAAACATTCTTCTGAGTTGCCTTTCTGCTTGACTTTCTATTGTCTCCTCTTTGACTGGGATTTTTCCTCACCCAAAAAAAAACCAAGCCTAAGTAACGCTTTTGCTGCTGGCCAGCGAAGTGAAAGTTGTGAGGGCAGGAGTTATGAGATAGATTACCAAAAACTGCACTGAAGAGCAGACAAAACTTACCCTATTCTTACCCTATACTTTCATATACGTTGTTATTTGGGCTTTTAAAAAAGAAACGGAAATCATCCTTGTCTATGCCCTAGGGATTTTTTTCCCTGGTCGTTGTGGAAGTCGAGGTTGAAGCAAGTGAATTTTCGCTTAATTCCGAGGACAGGGAGGTTTATAGTTGCTCTGATGTGTTCCAGGAATCAATCCCTCAGTTGTGGGCTAGCTGCAGAAGCAGTTTGTCTCTCCCATTCATTCCCCATTTCACCAACAATGCCATTGTTCCAGAGGAATGCAGCTGTCAGGAGCGGCAGTGACTGCACAAGGTGCTCCCTCAGGCAGCCTGGGCTGCTGCCATCAAGCATTGTAAAGTGCAAGACCAAAACCAAAACCTTGAACTTGCCTTGGTGCTCAGCGGGGTTACAGTGCAATGAGCAGAACTCCAGGGCAATATGCTTTCAGCAGCCTGTAATAGGGAGGAGATGAATGGCTCCATTTTGCGTCAGCTTTGCAAATCTATACCATATGACTGGCTACTAAAAGTCAGTGGCCAACCCGAGCACAAGGATTTGTAGCTTCTAAAGCTGTAGCGAAATTAGGGGGGGAGGGAGTGGTTCAGTACTTATACAAGTGAGAGGCACAATCTGAATTCAGGAGACCTAATATAACTAAATCTGTACTGTGTGGAAAATCACGCTGCCAAAGGCCTGTGTCCACAAAGGGGACAGAGGAGCCCTGCAGAAACCACCTTTATTCAAATAATGGGAGACTCCACTGGGCCATGCCCCTGTGGGGTCTCTTGAGCGGTGGGAGGACACAGCCTCCTTTTATCCTAAACTCCTGACCGCCTGTTGCCTTCCTCCTCTCCCCATTGGCTGCGGTACTAGTAAGGTACAGCCTTCCCAATCCTATTAGTACATATCTCCCCTACACCATCTAGCCCCACATCCATTTTTTCAGATCCTTGATGTCAAGTCATTTGTAAAGACATACACACCCATTCCTCCTATCTGTACAATTATGCATCCATGAAGCTACTGAGTCCCACACACTGTTCAGCCAAGCACTTACTTTAGCTTAGCATTTAACTCCTTTCTTCAGTTTTAAAAAACAATTAGGAGAGTTTTCAAAAATGAAACATTTACTGTTCATGTGAAAGTGTACATCGAAGCTCAAACCTTTACATCTATACAATTATTATACCAGGACACAACTGATTTTATGAGGACAATTCAAGCATCATTCCGAAGTAGTGGTTAACTATCAGGTTTTGTCTACATTATAAAATTTTGCAAAAAACAAGCTCTAAATCAATGAAAATCTTTATTGGAGTTGCAGAACTTCAGTGTGACATTTCCAATATTTTTCTTCTGGTTCTCCCAATGCACTTACTCCAGTCCTTACAACCTTTCAAGAGATCTTGCCCAGTATTACCAAGACTTCTTTCCTTCTATTTTTCCTATTTTATCACTCCTACCAAGTTCTAACAACAATGATTTTCAAATAATTTCTCTTGTGCATCCACCCATCCAACCATATCCACCAATAATCAGCCCAATGTCCAAATTATCACAACCAAGACCAATCACTTACATCCTCAGTCACCCATTTCCTAGCTTTTCCCTCACCATTGACTGAGGTAATTCAAATGGTTTTTGTCTGCAAGATTTAATCACTCACACTGGAAGTAACTTTACTCTTACCAATGTGTTCTTTTTCTTCTTTTTTTTTTTTTTAAGAACACCAAATTGAGAACAATTTGCACTGGTTACTTCTACCTTCCATTATTTTTGTATAACTTCTTCCACAACTAAGTGCAAGCAGTTAATTAAGAGCATCATGCACTTTTTAAGTATCAAATTAATTCCAAGCAAGCAATAAACTTATCCAAGTATATTTCTGTAAATAAATTACTAAGAATGCATACAATATCAAATCACTTTGACACAAAAAATTAAAAGGGCCAGCATGATAGTAACCAGCGCCCTTCACACAAAGAAAGACCACACTGCCTCTCCTCACACAGAGGGGATTAGTCCTTCTCCAAATCAGCTTGGAGGAACAGGAAATGGAAAGCAGTCACCACTTCTCCGTGACTACTTGCTGCTCTTTGGCTCTAAAATCCTTAATATCACATCTCGGGCTTGAATCTTCTTCCCAGGGCAAAAGCGTTGGCTTTGCCATGGAAGAGTAAGCAAGTTGCAGACCAAATAAGTGGGTAAGATCTACTCCCTAGTAGAAAAGGCCATGACACATAAAGGCATGCACAGATCTCATCATACATAAGTAGCTCTGTCTCCCTCACATGCCAGATCTCAGAGCAGAACTCCTTACTAGTTTCCATTCATGACTGAAGTCAGTCCTGAACAACAAAGTCAGTAGAAGAGTGTATACTGAAAGACAACTGTCAAAAAAATGTGTAGAAAAATGCTGAATGTAGGAAAAAAAAAAGACACACATGCTTTAGACATTAGCAGGTTTCATTAGCACTTCTCCCCCAAGGAGACCAGCTTGGGAAAAAAAGGTAAGTAAGAGTTATTAAAACCCTAGAAAGTTAACATGAAATCACTTCTTAATTTTACTACATAAATGAAAAAAGTCAGTCTATTATGGATATGTGAAGCAGGAAAGTCCAGAACTGGCCTACTGTGGAAGCAAGGAGACCCAAAACAGAGACTGGAAACTCTAGAGGTACAAGGCAGAAGAGAGATTACAATGAAAAGAAGAACAGAAAGCACAGAAACCGAGAAGGGCATTTTAACATGTGACCATGGACATAAGCTGAAGGCTGACATTAACAAACCACATTATCTTGTGCTCGTCTGCTTACGACTTCCCACTCTATCCCATTTTTGCTTCTCATTAAATGCAAAACAAGGGAAGAAGGAAAACAATGCCACTTAAATCTTTTTTAGAACGTGGAACCCTTGCATACAGTATTGTTACAATCATATTCAAGAAACATACCAAGCCACACTTGTTTGTAATGAAGATATCAAACTGGATTTTAATACAATCAGGCACACTGTTGTATTCCATCCAAACTTGTTTTTCTAAATTAATTTTCTTCACTTCAACAAATGAAACATTTCTGGAAAAAAACTCAACAGGAATTTGCTCAAAATAAAACTCTGCAAATCTGCTCCTAGACATATATCACAGAATGAATACAATGCCTTTCTTTTTTGTATTTAGAAAATGTTATCTGACACATTGAATTCTGTAAAACAGACTAGAGTGACTTCACTGACAAGTATCCCAGTCTACCTGAAGCTAGAGATCAAACCTTTAGAAAGAACAGATATCAAAAAAACCCCAAAACACCAAAAAACAACAAAAAAAAGGAAAAAACAAAAGATAAAAACAACCATCAAGAATTTCATTTGAAATACTCAAAGAATGTACAATATCATCACGTTAATATCTGATTTTCTTATTTTAATATCTGACCAATTGTTGCTGCAAATATATTTTTACTGTTTACCATTTGCAATGACAGAAACACTTCTGATTAGCTTGATCACAGACAGCATCACTGTAGGGGATTGTTTACTCTCAACACTGAGCGTTAAGAAGCATCCAAGCCAGAGGAGACAGCTATAAAGGAGACGAGCTTTTTGCTTTATTACCCTACAAAGTACGATTTTGCGTCATACTCATCTTTCTTTGCTTTTCCCTAAGCTCTATCTTTGTTCTGGTTACATTTCTCTTCAATTCAAATGAATCACTACACTGGTACGATTCTTGTCTGTGCACATGAACTGAGAGAGTTGCTATTTTTTTGTTTTGGGCTGAGCCCCACCAAGATCCCCAACCTCTGACTTCTCACGTTTTTCTTCCTCCTTAATTCAAGGCCTTGGGACCCACCATCAAAAAGTGTCATGATGTTAAAGTTAGCTTTTCTTGGCCCACACTCAACTGTCTCAGCTCTAGACTTTCCTCAGAGAGTTTACTGCACACTTAAATGCTTTTGCTATCAAAAACCCTTAAATTGCTGATCAGTAAAACACTTGAACCTCACGCAAAAAGCTCAAGAAGAGTTTAACGGAAGCTTGCTAAGAGTGTTTTTTGCAAATACGTCTAAGATCACATTTCGCCCACCAGCGGTACACTGTATGACAGCTCTCACCAAAGTTCTCTTTGAAATTTCACAGGACATAGATCCTAAGCCAACACTTCCTGGAAAGACAGTGCTGTGACTCGACTCCACCATTTTCAGAAAGGTTGGTTGAGACGTTGTTCATAACGAGATCCTTTCATCTTTTTCCCTTGCCTCTACACAGCTGCCAGTGGCTTGGAATTCATGATTTGGGGATGACTAGGTACTGGCAATTATACCATCTATCCCAGTGATGATGTCACAGGTAATCTCTCCTATTGCAATGGTGGAATAAGCCAAAAGAAATCTGTCACAGATAACTGAGCTGTTCCTAGTTGCAGCTCACCTGTGCAGCCATCTCAGTGTAGGAAAATTCTCCTCCTTACAGATAAAGTAACTGCAGAACCACTGAGTTTCTCTCAATGCAATGAATGCAATTACTGAAGTAAACCATTTTGCTTGAGAACTACCATCAAAGATGATGGTAGAAGGCTGACACAGTCTCTGCATGATGTTCCAACAAACCATGTACCTCAGAGGAGGGCATACATCCAAAACACTGTGAGATTTAAAAATGTTCACACTTGTCCAAGAAATAACTATGTCAAATATGCCCTAGAAAACTGACTAGCAATTACAAATTGCAAGTATCTAGAAATTGCAAGTATCTAAAAATTACAAGTATCACTGTTCAAGACACTATTAGTTGTAAAATTTCCACTTTATCTGCAGACAGAAATGAATTTGGCTACTCTACCAGGGCTAGAAAACACGTACAAAACTCCCCAAATGCACAGAACTTGGTGGAAGCCCTAAATCACCGAGCTAATTCCACGGGTGAGAGAAGTTGCTTTTCTGAACTCCACTGATACAAAAGCACAAGAAAAGAAAAATGTAACATCAAGTACTTCGTAATTAAAGCAAACCAATCAAGTTTTAGATGTTAACCTACAAAATGAAGCACAAAGAATGCAAACAAACCACACACTAGAAAGCCATTAAAATGGCTGGATTTCCCGAAACCCCAAGTACTAGAAGAGTTCTGTTAAGTAAATGTGCTATTTAAATTTTCTTTGTTACTGCTTTGCAAAGACTCTCTGGAAGAAACACACACCTTGGTGCTAACAGAAAGGGGTATGAGAGACAATGGTGATGCTCCTGTACTTAGAAAGCTTACAATCAAAACTAGGTAATGATTTAATTTTAACACTATATAGCAACAGTCTAAGCGTTAGAATTGAATTTCTTTTACAGAACTGTTTTTCATTAGATTCTTCAGACAGGCCTATCTTTGAACCTAGCCCTATACACTTAGGATGCAAGTGAGACAAAAGCTAAACACGCTGCACATGCCTACACTCTCACCCAAAGGGGTTACTTGGCATACAGCCCTGCTGTGAACAGACCCAGAGGTGTTACCAACCAGGCTGAACTGAGGATTTGTGTACCCACCCTGAACCCCAGGTATCCCACATACTCACGGGTAAGTTGTGCCAATGCCAAAAGTGACAGGCAGGCATCTTCTTTTGAGTGTCACTGCAATAGGTGTTATTACCATGCAGTGCTGCCATCACAGACAGCGACTGACAACCAAGTCCAAACCCCTGTCAGCAAGAGAGATCGAAGGGATCCTCCTCAGGGCGCCTCAGGCAGTATTAGCACAGTTCATCCAGCTGCTCGCTTATCCAACATCAACTCAAGAGCTGTGGGGGCGGTAACTCTGGCAGAGAAAAGGCAGCAAATCGCTGGGGGAGAGCTGAATCTTCAGCCAGCACAGCTGCTTGCAAAATGAGTTATCTTGCTACATACACTCCTAGCCCCGAGGGGTCCAATGCCTGCTGACACACAGAGACCAGCCATCACAGCCAGGTCTACACAGCAGACCACCAGCTAAAGAACTTGCCTAGGCTGTGAGAACATTCACTTCTCTCCTGGACCTAAAGGGATCAAAAAAAAACCATTGCCTACCTTTTGGGAGATGGCTGCAGCTAAGCCTCTTGAGACACCCACTGTATAGCTGGGAATACATTGCCTATGTTCATAATAACCAGCTAAGATACACACAGCTTCCCGGTAACCCTGCCTGGGATCTCAGGCTAGAGAGAGAACAGCAGCACTGAAGTTACTGCTTCTGTTATGTACTCCCATCTCGGCTGCACATGGACTCAGGCTGTCTGCAGAGCAAGTCCTGAATGACTAACTCACAGCCAACACTTGGGCACAGAATGATTTGTGTGTCTATGAAGACATCCTAAGAATATTGTGGCTGTTCAACCTGGAGAAGAAGGTTGTGTGGAGACCTCATTGCAACCTTCCAGTACATGAAGCGGGCCTACACACAAGCCAGAAAAGGAATTTTTATCAGCAGCTGTAGTGACAGGGCAAGGAGTAATGGGTTCAATCTGAAAAAGGGGGAATTTTGAGTTAGATATATGAAGCAAGTTCTTTACTAAGAGGTTGTGAGAAACGGAAACAAGCTGCTCAGGGCGGACATGGATGCCCCATCCACAGCCGTGTTCAAGGCCAGGTTGGATGTGGCATTAAGTGGCCCGGTCTAATGGGAGATGAGCTTGCCCATGACAGGGGGGGTTGGAACTGGTTGACCTTTAAGGTCCCTTCCAAGCCCTTTAACATTTTATGACGTGGAACTGCGAACAGGCTGAGAACTGGGCCCGTAACGCCGCCGGGCGAAAGGGGGAGGCAGAGACAGCAGCACCTGCTGCCCGAGCGCAGTGCGGCCCTCACAGAGGAGGGATCTGCCAGCCCGGGGTGGGCCTGTCCGCACGCAGCCCGGAGCCCCTCAAGGGAGCGAGGCCGCCGGGGCCGGCGGCTCCCGCGGGAAGCGCCNNNGGCCCCCGCGGAACGCCCCCCCGGCAGCCCCGCGCCCCCGCCACTGGCACCGGCCGCCGGAAGGTTATTTATAGCTTGGCCCGGATACGCGCTGACGTCACGGAGCGCACCGCCCCCGTGCGTCAGCGTAAGGCGCACGTAATGGGAACGTGACACACGCACGGCGCGCAGGAGCTATTTATAGTCGGGAGAAGGCGGAGAGGGGAAAGGGGAAAAAAAAAAAAAAAAAAAAAAAAAAAAAGGAAAGAAAGGAAAGGAAAGGGCCGTTTGTTCGCCGTCCGCACGCGCTGGTGGGGGGAGGGCGTGGGCGCCGTCAGGTGACAGGNGCCCCAGGGCAGCTTCCAAACGCCCTCCTCCCACCGCCATGTCCCGGCGTGGCGGGAGCGGGGCTCCCCCGCGGGGCCAGCGAGCCCCCTGTGGGAAGGGACCCGAGCAGATCCCGTGCTGGGGATGCGCCGTTTCCCGGAGCCGGAGGTGTTCTCGGTGACAGTCCCGTCCCCTTCCCAGCTGCCGAAAGTTGCAAAGAGGCTTTTCGGAGTTTTTCCCCGCTCCAAGAACAGACTCGAAAGGGATCTGGAGTTACTCTTACGAGGAGAGCCTGCGGGAGCTGGACCTGTTTAGTCTGGAGGAGAGTGAAGAGGGGCTCTCATTAATGCGTGTAAATATCTCCAGGGCGGGTGACAAGAGCGTGGGGCCGGACGTTTTTCAGCCGTGCCTATCAACAGGATAAGAATCAACGGCCATAAACTAAATCACAAGAAGTTTCACATTAACGTGAGGAACAACTTTACACTGAGGGTGGCAGAGCACTGGAACAGGCTGCCCGGGGAGATCGTGGAGTCTCCTTCTCTGGAGACATTCCAAACACACCTGGACGCGTTCCAGTGTAACCTCCTCTAGGTGACCCTGCCTTGGCAGGGCCTTTGGACTAGATGATCTCCAGCGGTCCCTTCCAGCCCGGGGGTGTCCCGGGAAGCGGCGCGGGGACACCTGCTGGCGCCGCCGTCGCCGTCACGCGGCGCTCAGCCGGGCGCGAGCGTCACGGGACCGGGCGCGCGTGCCACCGCTGTCACCTGCCCGCGCCCCGCGGGGGACAGGGCGGGCGAGAGGGAGAGCCCCGAGGAAACAGGGAAATGGAAGGTTCCCCCCCCCTCCGAGCTCCGAGGCGGCCCCCGGTAAACGGTGGGAAAAAAAGGGTTAAAGCAAATAGTCCCAGCTGGCGTCCGGCGGCTGCTTTGCCTGGGAACAACCGCTTAACTTAATCTTGGCTGGGTTCCACCCCACGGCGTGGCAAAAGGCAGCAAACTCTCCGGGGATGTGGGGAAGCGGCAGTGGCTCCGCCGGTGAAGGTTTAAAAACAAACCCGAAAGCAGCGCGTGAGCAGAAGTGAGGGATTAAAGGAGTTTAGTGGAGTGTGCTGGTGTGACACAAATCCTGCAGGTAACGTGGAGCCCCCCAGAAATGTTTGTAATACGGCAATGCGGTTAAAGAGCCAACTGGACAGCTAGAAAGAAAGGGATCGTGAAATGGTACAATTTTTAATAAAAGCCTATTTATGAACCACAGAATCGTCAAGGTTGGAAACGACCTCCGGGATCATCCAGTCCAATCTTTGACTGAGAAGGACTTTTCTCGGGCATCAAGAGATACCTGTGTATAGACAGAAGAAGATCCATTAATGCCTAGGTGGAAAAATAGTAAATAGTCAAGGAGCTTGTTGGTAAGACAATCTGCTTACTAGGTTGATGATGCTGTAGGAGATGGAAAAGAAGAAATCCAAAGTGTTAGAAAGGATCCAACTGGGGGTTTCAGGTTCTTGTCATTATTTAAATACCATGCTAGGAACAGGTATAATAAATAATAAAATTGTAAAGCTTAGTGATGTTGCCTCTCTGTTGAAAGCATGATACCATGGCTTAATATAAGAGCAGCAGCATGGAAAATAAAGGGAATTGCCTAACGTCTTAAGGGTAGAAATACTGAAAATTTAACTTACTCCTTCATCAGCAACAAAAACAATAAAACAGGGAAATATAGGAAAAGATACTTAATTTAGAACAGATGGCAGGAAGCCTTTTCCCCCTTGCATGGAACCACAACTGCGCAGAATGATCAGTGGGGAATTTTGGTAGGGTGAAAACACCACAGTTATTCTTGCAGTCAGCACATGAAAGCTTTGGTGAAGGGAAGAGGAAATGGTAATGAAATTTGCCTTTTAAATTGTCTAGAACTTCTAATTAGTTTCTATTGCCACTTTTAACTGCAACATGACAAAGCTTTTGCCTCATCATCCACAATGAATTTCTTATAAAAATACAAAACATATCCTAGTAAAAAATAGGAGAGTAATTCTCTTCATTAATTCTCTTGCTGTGCAACATTCTGCTCTCTTCCTGTAAGGCAGAGTATTGAGACTGGCCCAAACTACGCAGGACAAAGTCTTTGCAAAGACATTTGCTGGTCTTCTTGCTTTTGAAAATGCGAAGGTCCTTTTACTAGAGAAACACAGAGAATCATAGAATGGTTTGGGTTGGAAGGGACCTTAAAGATCATCAAGTTTCAACCCCCCTGCCATGATCAGGAACACCTTCCACTAGATCAGGTTGATCAGGGCCCCATCCAACCCGGCTTTGAACACTGCTCAGGGATGGCACATCTGTGCAGCAGTGAGCACCTCCACTGATTTTCAGTTCCACTTGGTGCTTCCCATTTGCCTTTGTGAAGCTCAGAAATCCAGAGGAGGATTTCTTAAGCAAGCAGAAGACACAGAATCTCTTTGCTGCCATTCTTCCCCTCATCTCCCTCATTGAGACACATAGGCTTTCTGTAACTCTGCACTATGTGCCCCAGAAGCAGTGATGATTGTTCTCTAAAACTATTTAGATATGTTTGACTTTCAGTTCTTGTTATGATATTTCAAATTTTTTGCTATTTGGACCACACCATCATCTCATACAGCATTCCACCTCTAAGTTTTTGTGTAGTTTTTTAGTAACACACACTGACATTTTGCTTGTTGCTGAGCAGGGCTTACACTACGTTAAGGACTTTTCAGTTTCTCACATCAACCCACCAGTGAGTGGACTGGGCATGCAGAAGTTATGAGAGGACATAGCCAGGACAGCTGATCCCAACAGACCTAAGGGACATTCCATACCACATGGCATCATGCTGAGCACATAAAGCTGGGGGAAAGCTTGGGAACAGGCTGGGCATTGGTCAGCAGGTGGTGAGCAGTTGCACTGTGCATTGCTTGTTTTGTATATTCTAACAAGTGGTGGTGGTGGTAGTAGTAGTAGGAATAAGACTTGCCCTTCCATTTCTGTTGTATGAAACTGTCTTTATGCCAACCCATTGATTTTACTTTTTTTTCCCCAATTCTCTGCTCCATCCTGCTGTGGGGGGCGTGTAAGTGAGTGACTGTGTGGTGCTTAGCTACCTGCTGGGTTAAACCACGACATCTAAGCCACACACCTGCACTCAGTGCACTTTGCTCCTTTTGTTCCTAAGTTTGTTTTGGCACTCCTCATTCCCACTATCTCCAGAGGGCTGCACAGAGGAGCATGTGTAACACAGCTCCAGGCGTGGCATTCCCAGCCCACTATGGGCTGCAGCAGCCCCGACTTGCTAGTTTCATTCAAGTTTGGATTTCATGATTTTCACAACCCCAAAGACTGGACTCTGAGCTCATCACCCTAGTCCTGGAGTTAGGGCTGTAAGTTCAGGTGCATACACCATGATTTGGTCTTTCATATATAGTGCAGGGGGGTGGAAATGGAACTGATTTCATCAGCTCATTCTAGCAGCATATTTCAGCTGATTCAGACATGCCAGAAGGTTTAGACATGATTGAAGAAAGCTGATGCTTAAACTCTCTTAACCTGTGATGTGATACTAGTGCCCACTTCTGATCTTTAAGATATGATAAGCTTGAAAGAAATAGTCCAGATCCTCTCAGGTAAATGATTCATTTCTTTATATAAGAGGAAAAAAAAAAGGAATTACTGCCATTGAGGGGTTTGAGGCCTTGTGCATTAGTAAGAAATAAACAATTATAGTAATTAGTTTCCATTTCTGTGCCTTTATTTCCTAAACACTCTGTTGTAATTTTACAGATACGGAACCGGAGCAGGTAGAGGTAAATGAAATTGTGCAAAGGCACAAGCCAGGACAGAGATGAAGCACAAAGCAAACCTGGACAAGCAGTTGCCCTGGCAGCTGGGATCTCTTACTTCTCTTCTCAAACCCCTCATCTTACTACAGCTGAAGAACTGCTACCCCTTGGGCCTTGGGAATGGGCAGTTAGATAGCACAGTAGTGAGAAGACAAAGAAACAGACAGCGAAATAGTAGGAAACAGAGAAAATGCAGTCCAAGAAGAGGTAAGAGCGATAGTAAATGAAATGCAATGCTCAATAACATAGGAAGATCCATAGGTTTGGAAATCATTAGGAGCAAAACAAACAGGGTGACCAGAAAGTCAATGTAATAAAAAGCAGATGAAATTTAAAAGATCTTAGAAAAAGCAAATAAGTAACAAGTTGTTGCTTTTGAGAAGCTATCCTTTATCAACACAAACAGAAAGTCTGACAAAAGGGCAGTGCCTGCTGAACAAGCCTAAATGATTATCTGGTATAAACTATTATTTTTTTTACAACTGTAGAGTTCCATTTCTTTAGTACTTCATGTGGTAAGTAAATAGACTCCTTCTTAGGAATAAAGACTGACAATCCAGTCAAGAATTATATGTAGAAATGAAGGGCCCAAAAGGAAGCCATAAAAATAACTTAAAAAATAATTATTATAATTGCTATAATTGCATTAATTAGGAGATAGAGGGAAAAATATTAAATTTTGGGGGTTATAAACCAGTCTCATGACCTTGATCCTTTATTAAAATCCATCTCTCTGTAATAAACATTATAGTCTGTGAGATCTTTGCCTAGGATAAGGTGAGCTTGAGCCTTTTTCTTCCCCACTCTCTCATTTTTCTTTGAGTGAGCACAATCAAGTAAGATTGTCCTTTTGAAAGTATCAAGGCCAATGCAAAATATAGTTCTTTTGTATCCATTATAAGTCCAGTGTAAAGCTGCTTCATTATTACATAATTAATATACTTAATTTAAGATCCCTCTGAATGCTCCTTCATCTCCTTATTTAATAATCTGCTGTGCTTGCACGTCTGAACCTTGTCTGGTCCTGGCTTCTCCCATTCCTAATCAGCTCTTACATTGGCAGTAGGAATTATACTCTCAACAGCCCTCTGCTTAATATGACCACAGTTCAGTCTGTGGGCTTGTCTAAAAGGCAGTTGTTCCATTTGTTAATATGTGACCTCCTTTACTTTTAACTTTGGATCTCCACAACCAAGAAAGAATTGTCTATTGTCTTACAAGCCAGGCAAAGTGAACAGGCTGAGTCAGTCCAGGAATATTCAAGCCTCTCCATCTGTGGTATTGCAGAATTCCAGGGCAATTCCACCAGTTGGTGGAGCTTCTGTCTGGGAAAACAGAGCTATTGTGAACAAAGCATACTGTGCATATTTGTAACATTCATAAAAGACTGGGTTTGAATAATTTGAATCTTTCTCAAAATTTCTTCCTTTGGGGCAAAAATTTCCAATGCATGGCCACGATCCAATTATAGTCATTTGGAAAATCTGAGCATAAACCATGCAACCATGTCTTTAACTAGTTGTGGAAAAAAAAAAAGATAAATGTTTGACTGTAAAAGTATGACAGCAGGCTGGATTATATTGGGACTTCATTTACTCAAGACTAGCACTCAGTTTTAGCAGGGCACGGCCTGCCAAATGCACCACCAAAGACTAAGATAGGCCTTCCCCTCTTCCTCATCATGACCTCTCTATGACAAAGGCTCCTTTCAAGAAAAGGAGGCGGAATGGGTTCCTCTTTCGGTTTGGAAACACAGCAGTGATAGACTGGGTGTCCTGACAACCTTTTGTACCATTCTCCCTCTCATGTAGAAACATGCTGACCTAAAGTTATAAGGCAGCTGAGGCGGAGCTGTTGTTCTAGGCTATCAAACTCTGCTAAGTGTCATTTTGACCAGGATCACACCCTATTTTCAAGATTTTAGTCACCTTGATCAGCACTAGAAGGTGTTACATTTATTTTCTGAACAACAGAATATTCTGAAGGGCGGGATTCTGTCTCAGACCTAAATCCAATGATGTTTTAGATGACAAGATTAAAAACTGCAGTGTTTTTTCTAGTGCCCCATGCCCACAAATTCAGAAATCCAAATTAATCATCTATCCTTCACGTGATTGCAGGGTGAGGAAAGGGGACAAAACAGACCAAGTTCAACATGAGGATAAAGGCCGTATCCCAAATCACACCCCTCCGGAGCAAGGAGATATAGCTTAGGGCAGCAGGAGGTCTTAGGCTAGTAGAACCCTGCCTCACCTATGAGATTTTTCAAAGACACAGCTGGAAGGAGACAGGTGCCACTTTCTGTAGCTCTGACAATTACAGCACTCCCTAGAAACAGAAGATCTGTGATTCAGCGCCTTTCTTTTCTTAAGAAGACTAAAATCCACACTGACCTTTATCTGAAAGAATGGCCTCATCACCAGGTTATTGGTTGTCTAGGAAGGTATGGAGGGAAAAAGGAACTTTAACATAGAAATCATGCTCAATCAGGCAAGAAAGTTCTCTGAAGGCCATGGCAGTATTTTTATACTATAGGTGTGTAATATAAAATAACACAAGCCATCCTTGGAGCAGGAATGGATAGGATAGGCAGCTCTCCTCCATCCTAGCAGACAGCCTGAAGCACTAGACTACAGTGCTTGCACACAAACCTGAAAGTGGTTTCACCACTTCAAAGAGGTGGTTGAGATACCACCCAGAATGAGGCAGGGATTACAGCAATCTCCTGGGAGGTGGGGAATGTAGGTTGAGTTTCCCCATTCCCACCCTTGCCTCCCTGCCCCAGACAAACTAGGTGAATCTGAATGTCCTGTTTCTGTGCAAGTGCTGAAACTACTCAGTTATTTTGTAATTTAGGTGCACCAGCCAACTCCTCTTTGGGGTTTCCCTAGAACGGCATTTAGGTAGATGAACAGTTGTTTTCTACATCCTGGAGGAAGACAGAAAATTTTATTTTAAAAAATGCTAGGGGATACTCTTTGCATAGGAGGTTAGACTAGATGTCATTGCTGTGGTACTACTGAATATATCATAGATTGCCCTGGTTTGGAATGGATCCTAAAGATCATCTAGTTCCAACCCCCACTGTCATAGGCAGGGAACCTTCCACTAGACCATGTTGCTCAAAGCCCCATCCAGCCTAGTCTTAAACAAGAATGGGGAATTCATAACACCTCTGGGCAATTTATTCCAGTGCCTCAGCATCCTCACAGTAAAGAATTTCTTCCTAATATCTAATCTAAACCTGCCCTCCTTCATCTTAAGGCCATTCCCCCTTGTCTTAGCATTGTCCGACTTAGGTGCCTTTAGATAGATGACAGCCAGTCAGGATTTTAGGAGTTTGACTTGGATATCCTAACCCTAAAAACAGTGACATTTCATTGTCTTGGCCCCAGAAATCTGCAGCCTAAAGACTGGCTCTGGTCTTGGGGAAGCCAAGCAAATTCTGATAATGAGTTGTCATCAGGTTATTTGGCCATAAATGCAAACTGGGGTGGGCATTGTAAGTGAACCCTTCAGCCTCTCCACACTGTCTGCTCCCAGTGTAACCTTCAGTCTCCCAAATTCTCNCGCCTCGGTGTTTATGCTTAATGGATTGGGAGTTCCTTGCACGAAGAACTTCCTTTTCGCCTCATGGGAAGCACACAGCGTATAGTGAGTGACCTCTCATGTCATAAATAACTGCAGGACAGCAGACCGTGCTCGACCTAGAGGGAACCTAGAGCNGGTGAATCTGAATGTCCTGTTTCTGTGCAAGTGCTGAAACTACTCAGTTATTTTGTAATTTAGGTGCACCAGCCAACTCCTCTTTGGGGTTTCCCTAGAACGGCATTTAGGTAGATGAACAGTTGTTTTCTACATCCTGGAGGAAGACAGAAAATTTTATTTTAAAAAATGCTAGGGGATACTCTTTGCATAGGAGGTTAGACTAGATGTCATTGCTGTGGTACTACTGAATATATCATAGATTGCCCTGGTTTGGAATGGATCCTAAAGATCATCTAGTTCCAACCCCCACTGTCATAGGCAGGGAACCTTCCACTAGACCATGTTGCTCAAAGCCCCATCCAGCCTAGTCTTAAACAAGAATGGGGAATTCATAACACCTCTGGGCAATTTATTCCAGTGCCTCAGCATCCTCACAGTAAAGAATTTCTTCCTAATATCTAATCTAAACCTGCCCTCCTTCATCTTAAGGCCATTCCCCCTTGTCTTAGCATTGTCCGACTTAGGTGCCTTTAGATAGATGACAGCCAGTCAGGATTTTAGGAGTTTGACTTGGATATCCTAACCCTAAAAACAGTGACATTTCATTGTCTTGGCCCCAGAAATCTGCAGCCTAAAGACTGGCTCTGGTCTTGGGGAAGCCAAGCAAATTCTGATAATGAGTTGTCATCAGGTTATTTGGCCATAAATGCAAACTGGGGTGGGCATTGTAAGTGAACCCTTCAGCCTCTCCACACTGTCTGCTCCCAGTGTAACCTTCAGTCTCCCAAATTCTCCCCAACTGCAGCACCCAGCAAACGTCCCTCAACAACCTCCCCCACTTCCTGGAGCTTTATTTCACCCAAGGCCTCCTTCATACTGCTGCAGGCTTCCTCCCGTTGTTGCAGTGCTTGGTTTTAATTATTCCGAGTTATCCAATAAACCCTGGGAATTATATCCTTCAGGCCCTCTGTCCTGCACCGCCGCCTCCAGCAAATCNGAGCCAGTGCCCAGCTCCCTGTGCAGCACCCGCATCTGCCCGAAGTACATATCGCACTCAATGTCACTTTCTAATCATTTTCTCCAAACATCCCATTTCCTGTTCTTTAAATAGCACCTCAAAGATTATTTTAAAGGCTTTCAAAACAGTCTTGCCGCCGGTTTTGGGTTTGGAGTGGGTTTTGTTGGTTGGGGTTTTTTTTTTTAGCCTTCTTGCATGACGATATTTTCACGTCGTGGGAGACAGGAACAGCTCGAGGAAGCTGCGAAGTTGCACGGAGTACCCGGGGGAGGAAAGGCGGGGGGGGCAATACGGTTTCTAGGACAGTCCACCTGGCACCGACGTTTTGTTCTTGTTTTACACTTTCAGTGCAGAGCTGGGAGTTTCGGGATGGCTCTGGAACTTCATACCCCTCTCGGGGGTAGCCCGCCCGGAGCGGGGCGAGGGGCCCGGAGGAGGGCGGCGGCGCTCCGCGGAGTCCCTTTCCCAGCAGAGAGGCCGAGATGCAAAGGAGAAATGACAGCATGGAAAGCGGAGTATTTTTATCGGGGCCAGTGCCCGGGGTGCGGAGTGGGCGGAAAGTGCCACCCTCTCTCTGTCTCTCCTCCCTTGCCCTCAGCCGCCCACGCCGGCAGCGGCATCAAAGGGAATCTCCCTTGTCGCGCCGTGTCAGCACCGGGGATGAGCGCACCGGCCCGTCATGGCATTTTCGCTTCTCCCGGCGCTTACTCAACAGGCGGGAG
>VXAX01005453.1:422434-476915 GCA_013399835.1 Leptocoma aspasia | reverse complement strand
GGGGCGAGGCGGGGGGTTGCCGTGCGAGCGCTGGGGACGGTGCCCCCACGTCCCCCCGAGGCGCCGCGCCGGGGGGAGGCGGGGGGTTCCCCTCTGCCCCGCCGGGCACCGCCGCTCCTGACTGTGCCTTGTCTCCCGCCGCCGGCGGACAGAGCCCGGGTCGGAAGAGCGCCCCCCGCCCAGGCCAGGCCCCGGGCCCGCCTCCGCAGAGAGGTCCCAGCCGGCACCCACCCCGCCGCCGCCGCCGCCCGCCGCCGCCTCCGTCCGCACTTCCAGCCCCACCATTCAGCGCGCAAGATACCCACCAGGTAAGCTGCCGCTCCGGTAGAAGGGCAGGAGGAGGAGGAGGAGGAGGAGAGGGATGCGGGAGCTCCTGGCGCGGACCCTGCCCTTCCCAAATCCCTTTGGCATCATCGGCCCTCGACGTCCCGGGGCGTTTAAATCCCAAAAGGATCAGAGCAGCGCATGCCTTTCGCAGCGCTTTTGGCGATGCCGTGCCTGGGCACACGGGCTTGCGAGCCCCTCGCCAAAGACATGCCAGATTTAACAGGAAGCTGGTTGGGGGTGCTAGTGTCCTTGTGAGGAGCCCAGCTTGCCTGGCGTTAAACTGGGCATCCTTTACCTCACGTTCTCGCAAAGAAAGCAGAACACCATGGTAATAGCTCCTAATGTCCCTGTCCTGATGCTTTTACCCATTCATTTGGGTTTTGAAGACAGGTTGCTCTTCAATGCACCTCCTGTGGGGCCTTTTCTTTTCTTGTTTTAATATTGTTGGAGAAAGAAAAATTCCCAGGTTATTTACTTTGCAGGGGAATTAACACTGGTGCCCTAAGAGGAAAAGTAAGGGTTAGACTTAGACAAGTGCGCTGGCAAAAGGCGGGGTAGGAGGAGTCCCACAGAGCCAGGAGAGACCAGACCTTTAGGTTAGGGATATTTTTTCAGTCCTCCGGTCAGAGTTATTTTAGACTTCTGTTTTTCTACTCCACTTTGCACAGAATTCAGTGACATAACTCTGTTATGCTCAGAAAAATGCAGGAAAGAAAAGTCATAATGATCTGTTCCCTTGAACTCCTGCTCATTTTCTGAGCTAGCAAAAAAGCTTTTTTCCTTCATAGAGCTGTGTATCAACACGTCCACTTGTGACATTAGCTGTGAAGTCACTCTGTTGTGTTCCTCCGTCAGTTCTCAGTGGAGGTGTGTGGAAAGAATTTCTTTCCCTTTTTATTTGATTAAGCACTGATCACTATGTTTTAACAGCCAGTCCTTAAACTAACAAATGATAATGATTCGACTTGCCAGGAAATGTGTGTGCGTGGAATGGCATGGACAGCAATTGACAGGAAAAAAAAGAGAACAGTAGAATAATACATAAATAACATTGGGAGGCAAGGCCTGGGGGGAGGGTTGTCCTGCCTTCTTCTTCAAGCTTATGGATTTAAGGCAAGGAAGGTCTTAATTTCAGGAAACAGCACTAATTTTTTTTTCCTCAGATTTCAGTGTTTTCTCGAGAAGAAGAAAGATGTGAATGGTTTGTGACAGGGTGATAATTCAAATTTGGTGCTTAGTTTAAATATGTTTATCTGCAAAGTGGGCAGGAAAGAATTAAAAGTTGATTTAACACAAATTATTTGGATTCCTGCATGCCAGGAGTGAATATTTTAAAATTGTAAGTGAAAAGAGTTCTTAAAATAATGAGGAAAACCTCATTATTTTCAAGGCAGTTTTTTTAAAATATTAATTATTTCTGAAGTGCTTCTGGAATATAAATTACCATGATTAAGAAGAGATGAACTGCACTTAATTTTGATATACATTTTATCCATATTTACTTTTCTCTTTATGAGAAAATTTATACTAATTGATGCATTTTATTCCTCTGCTGTGGAACCAAAATACACCACACACTTTTAGTTCGAGTTGCAAATATTGGTCTAGAATCTCACAGTGTCTAGTCAGGCAAGCCTCAGTGAATTGCAGAATTGGGTCTATGACTTCCTGTGACCAGCAAATTATGTGGCAGACTAGTAGGAAATGTAAAAGAAAATAACAATCAATCTTTTTACCCAGGCACTGTGTTGCTTCAACCATCCCAGCTATCAGTGAACCGCATTACGTTTCATGACTAATGAATAAAATCAACTGTATTACTGGCCTCAGCCTTGCTTTCCCATGAAAACAGAAATACCATATACCTTTTATCCTACATTTTTGCAAATTGAAGGGGATGTTGTACCCTCCACTTTTTAAAGGAGAACTTTCTACCAGAGATAAGCCTTAAAACTAATAATGAGCAACCTTAAATTATTAGCTGACCAGAAATATTCTTCGAAGGTCCAGAGCTGAGTAAGCAAAATTGATGTTTGCAAGTCCTGAGTAGCAAACCTTGTGATTTGAGATGGGCCTCTGACATACACTGCAGATGCTGCTTCTGTTAAAATAAATATAATTTTTAATATTATGCATTTGATAATCTCGTTTACCCTTCATGAAAATTTTACGGCATGATTGCATGCATACAGAGATAGATTTAGAGTCATAAACTGTTCTCATTCTGCTTATCTAATGCTCATTGACACCTATGTATATTAAGCAGCAGATGTAGGGCAGTTTGAGATGTATTCTTCTCTCACTGACACTGGTATAAATGTGAGTTTCTCCCTTGACTAGATGAGAGCAGACTCCATAGTACTGAACACTTAGTCGGTCCCTGATGCATATTCCTTGTTGAAAGGCAAAGGCTTGAGGCCAATTTAAATGTCCGAATGGGAGTTGGGTGCCTGTCTGAGCTCTGGGAAGGCTTCTAGGGAAGAAGTTTGTGAGGGTCTGGGCCACAGCCTGGTGCACTGGGCTGGTTGTTAACGTGCCCCTTTGCCCTTGCAGATATGCCCTGTGTGCAAGCGCAGTATAGTCCTTCACCGCCCGGTTCGAATTATGCATCCCAGACCTACGCGTATGGCTCGGAGTACAGCTCAGACATCATGAACCCTGACTATGCCAAGCTGACCATGGACCTGAGCAGCACCGAAATCACTGCTACTGCCACCACCTCCCTCCCCAGCTTCAGCACCTTTATGGAGGGTTACTCTGGCAGCTACGAGCTCAAGCCTTCCTGCCTCTACCAAATGCAAACTGCCTCCTCTGGCCAGAGGCCCCTCATAAAGATGGAAGACACCCGGCTGTCCCCATACCAGCCCTCACTGCCCCCATCTACAGATGAGGGGATGCCCAGCACTTCCATGTACTTCAAGCAATCCCCACCCTCCACGCCCACCACACCCGGCTTCCCTGCTCACCAGGGCCTGTGGGACGAGCCCCCTCTGCAGCCCACGCAGACCTGCCTGCCTCCCGGCCACCTGATGGACGCCACCCCCATGAAGACCGTGCCTCCGCGCTTCCCTCTCTTCCACTTCAAGCACTCGCCTCCGCACACGCCGTCCGCGGCCGCCCACATGTGCTACGACCCTGCCCCCCTGAGCCTGCCCCTGGGCTCCGACAGGCCCGCCGCCAGCCAGGCTCCCATGGAGGGCCATTCCTACGGGCTTCACCTGGCCAAAAGACCAGCCACCTTAGCCTTCTCACCACTCGGCCTCAACGCAGCCACCTCCAGCCTGATGGGGGAGAGCAGCGGGAGCGGCAGCAGCGGCCTCCCGTCTCCTCCCAGCAGGAGCTCTTCGTCTGGGGAAGGCACCTGCGCTGTCTGTGGAGATAATGCCGCCTGCCAGCACTACGGGGTGCGGACATGTGAGGGCTGCAAGGGCTTCTTCAAGGTGAGAGATCCGCGCTTTGCTCCCCTCCCTGCTTGCTCCCACCTCACCTCCCACCCCCTCTGTCCCCACATGCTCCTGGTCCTGACCTGGGGGTTGCTTCAGGGACATCGCGTGTTAAAACTCAGGCCCTCCCAACGGGGTGGGAGGGACACCCAGAGTTTTTGAACAAGGTCAAGGAAAGCCCTCTGTAGGATAAAAGGATCAGCCAGTCTCTGCTGAGAAGAGGCCATGGCAGCGATCTGGGGGAACCACACCTCTGGTCTTCCAGCGTTCCTCAATGAAACATAGGTCACCCCAGTTTAAGCTATAAACTGCATTTATTCTGTAGTGAAACTCATCTGGAGTACATTCAACTTGGGTTTTACTCAGTCACCAATTCCAATTATACTTTGTTTTAGATGAGAAAGGAAACCCCGAAATCAGAGAGTCCGCTTAATATTTTAGGTGGTGGAGGCGGTGCCGTTTGTTGTCCAGGGGTGGTTGGCATGAGGAGGAATGCAGGATGGTCAGCACCAGGAGGAAACTGGTTTTGCTCATGGGACAAACCCAAGTACCTGTAGTCACTTCTTCTTGCTGCCTTGTCATTACCCTTCAGCTCCGGAGCCCGGGGAGTGCTCACCAGGGGAGAGCTGCCTGCAGAGCAGTGACTAAGCACTGCACAGGGTCCTGGTGCCTGCTCTGCAATGAAGGCAGCTTTGCAGCCGAATAGCAACACAAATATACACACGCAGCAGTTGCTCAGTGGAAACTTTGCACTTTTATTTTCAAGAGTTGGATATACTCTTTTGGTCTTAGGTTTGGGTGCTTTGTAATTCCCTTTCAGCAGACTGAGTCCAGATTCCAGTATTAATTTCAGAAATAGTTTGTTTAAGAGAAGAGCTTGTGATTGACTTTTGGGAGGATGGTTCTGGGCAGCAAGTTTAAGATTTGAAACACTTGGGGTTGATTTTGTATATTTTTTCTTGCTAAGATAGCAGTTATGCCCCTGCTCTGGTAAAAGCTACAAAGGGAACAAAAATAGTCCCAAAATATTTGCGGGGAGGGCTTACAACATTTTTTTATTGTAGGTGGAGTTGTCAGTGTTACTTAACAATAATCCTTTGACCACATGGTAACATACACATCTCCTATTAAACTAATTTGTTATTTAAATATATCTAGAAAAGGGAACACAAATAGCATGGAAGTAGCAGCTCTTATTATCCCAAACCTGGCCCTGTGGAGATCAATAGCATATCCTTGAGTTGTAACATTACCTTATTCTGCAAAATTAAACTGTTTTCACCTCCAAATCACAATGAACAATATTTGCTGTATCTCCTATATTTAGTAGATTGGGGATGTTATTTGGTAACAAACACAAATTATGGAATAAAATTTATCCATTAATTTAATTGCAATTAAAGATTTAATATTGAATATTGAGTTGGTAAAATTTGTTCCTAGTGTCTTTTCTAGTAATGCCTTTTTGGATGTTATTTATTGATGTATCTTTGATTTTAAGTATGGCAGCATGATACCTTTTGCATTAATATTTGTTACATTCTTGCAAAGCTTACCAGGTTTCTACAAATTTTAATTTTTTTTTTCCAACATGACTTTAGAGTTAATTAAATTTACATAACTATGTCATCATTCTGTCCTTTTTCCTCAGGTCAGGTTAACTTTCCCAGAGTATTTAGCCAAACATATTTTATAGGGGTTACTGGTATTTTTATTTTTCTCCCTGATGATTTTAATGGCTAACCAAACCAGTTATTGTGGTATTTGACTAACAATAGTGATAGCTAGAGAAGTACATTGCAGATCATTTTGATTTTATTTTAATAAGGTCAGTAATAATCAAGGGAATGAACCAAGTAGAAAATTGTTCCCAAAGGGATATTAAAAGCGGAGATAATCTAATCCCCAAAGGTAGATGTGATGACCTGGTAATTTCAGATATGATTTTATCATTCAAAGTTGCCTGTCTCCAGAGACTTGCTTCAGAAAAATCCTAGATGATTTTCATTGTCAGCAGCTAGCACTAATAAAATTGTTTTTCCTGCAGGCTAGTGTGTTAGGAAATTAATTTTATCTAATTATATGAATTGCACTGTCACTTTTCATGTTGTAATTAAAACACATTTTGTCAGGTTCTAAGCTGCTCAAGAAACAATCAGTTTACTATTTTTCTGTTGCATTTTCACAGAGAACAGTTCAGAAAAATGCAAAATATGTTTGTCTGGCAAATAAAAACTGCCCAGTGGACAAGAGACGTCGTAACAGATGCCAATACTGCCGGTTCCAGAAGTGTCTCAGCGTCGGCATGGTTAAAGAAGGTGAGGACTCTGGCTATTTATGATCCCAGAACACTAAAATATTATGTCTTATGAATCTGTGTCTCTGTGTGTGTATGTGTCAGCATGGATGTCTCTACAATAAATTTGACAGTGATGAGATTCATAACTTACCCCAAAATATGTGCATTTATGTAATAATGTATTGATTTTGTGCTTTTCACCCCTATTATCATATTTAGACTATAGACCCCAGAGTTCAAGAACAGCAAGGTCACAAGAGGATAATTTGACAGTGGCCAAAATGTCTCCTTTATTAACTTTGAACATTGCTCGATAATGCTGTTGGCTTCCCCTTGTTATCTCACTGGGGGCTGCACTGGATTGTGTGCATTTTGGCATAGGATCTTGTTTCATTCCCATAAGCTGATTGTAAATTTGCAATTGATTTAAATGGAAACAGGATCAACTCATTAGTCCCAATTCTGCAAATATTTAAGCATTTGAGTAATATCGTGTGAGCGGTCCCATTGCAAATACTGACATGGATAATATAACCTATATAGTGTGACCGTATTTTTTCAAATGCTTCAAGAAAGCTAAAATTACTTTGAATGAATGCCTCTGCCATTTAAAAGGAACACTGCTAGTAGAAACACTAAAATCTGTTTCACATTCAGCTTGTTTTCAGCAGTGGAGTGTCACGGGCACACATACACGGGCACGCTGACGTGCTGCAAACAAAGCATGGACACAAGGAACACATCTGGGCTCTCACTAAGCAGCTACATTGCTGCTTACGACCATAGGTCTGACACAGTTCTGGTGCCATTTGTGTTCCTTTGCAATCCAAGGCATCAAGAGCACGTGCTGAAACTGGAGAATGCTCTTATTTTTGCTGGTCTGGCCACCGTAAGGAAAGCAGGGTGTTCATTCTGCTCCATCATTTGCTGGTACCTTCACAACTGATTCCCTTGGGATTTTTTTCACCTAGTTGTCCGTACCGACAGCCTGAAAGGGAGAAGAGGTCGGCTGCCTTCCAAACCAAAGAGCCCCTTACAGCAAGAACCCTCTCAGCCCTCCCCACCCTCTCCTCCCATCAGCATGATGAATGCCCTCGTTCGAGCTTTAACCGACTCCACGCCCAGGGAGCTGGACTATTCAAGAGTATGTCTCACTTTTCTTTCCCTATTTGCTTTCTGCACAGAAATGATTTGCGAGCTGCATTTCTCCTTACCAGCTGGTTTGCCAAAATGAAATTAAGTGTGAAATTTGGCTGAGGGTAGAAATCGGTCCAGCCAGCTGTTGTCTTTTCATGATAGGTGGACAATGAGAGGAAAGGAAGTGCGGTAGATATTAGTGTTAGTTCATTCATTCGTCGTGGGGATCTCAATCACAAAATAATCTAATAATCTGCAGTATATTCAGTGACTGAGTTAAAGCAAAAATGCATTGATAAATAGAGCATTCTTCTTGCAAAAAGGCTGTGCCAAAACACAATCAATTATGATGTCATTGATTACCCAGGAGCAGTACTTGTATGTCCAATATCTTAACTTCCATTTTCTGAAGGCTAAAATTTAATAGCACTTCCCTGATATTAAGATGCAAGGGTTGCAGAGTGTGACACTGGATGGATAGGACCATTCCTGTTGAAATCACTAGGAATTTTGCCATTATTTAAATGGGAACAGTCTTGACTTCGGATACCCCAGCATAAATATTCCTTCAGTAAATTTTTAAAACAAGCCTTTTAAAATTAAAATTCTGAAAAATGAGCAAAGCTTTACCAAAGATTATATATTTTTGTAACCTTTTTTCTTTAATGTAGAATAGTCACAATTTAAATATTCCTGGAATATTCTGAAAGCTGAAAAAAATGTTCTGTAGTTATTAAAATACAGCATTGAAATGGCTTGTTAAATACAATTTTTAGGCAGGTTGATATAGGATAAGAAAAAAAACTACAGTTATGGAAAAACGAGATCAAATTCTTCTCCCTTAAAGAAACGTGATTAAATTTGAGATTGTAAAAAATAGCAGCTGTACTCAGACAATAACTCCATTGGCCATTTATCACTTGTTGCTAAGTAATATTTAATCTTAAAGCATATTTACTGCAATTTTATAGAAATTACATTATGCTATTTTAGACTATACTTATATATATATAATTTAGCAATTTAAAGCATGCTGTAACATATTTTCTTCAAACTAAGTAAGTATTAAATCGTATTATTTTCAAGTTGTTATCAAGAATCTAGCTGTTCAGTGTCTGACAACCTACTATGGGGAGAATGCATTAGCCATATCTACATGTACCTTAACTTGCCCAGAATGTCTCAGGGATCATTCTGCAAATACCGAGGTGTGTGAGGAGCTGTGCTCTTTGGTAGAAATCTGCTGGGTTCCACAGAATTACAGGAGTCCAGGGGCCAGAGTTTGTATTTATTTATTGATATAAAGTCATTTTGCATTTACAGAAAACTGAACAAAAATTCTGTACTTTTATGTGACTTTTTTCTTTGTCCTACAGTAATTATTTCTCTTTTAATGAAAACAACCCAGAGATTTAATTGTTGAATAATTCTGCTGGACATTACAGGGAGCATATGATTGACAGTAAATTAATTTAGTCTTGGTAGCTAAAAGATTAAGTATGATTACCTGTTAGAACATATTAATATCTAAGTTTTTCTTTACACTAAAATATATAATAGTCTGTTAATGGCCAGTGGTACTGAAATGACAAAAACATTCTACAAGAAATTAGTAGATTCTTATGTTTTTCATAGATATGAAAAACATAAGACCCTTATACTTATTTTGAAAAGTTAGGGGCGGTCAAAAAACAAATGCTGTGTAAAGAGCAAGATTACCTGAATTTAATGAATTTAATGAAACATGCCATAAACACGATGCAGTGCTAAAATATCCCTATGAAGAATAATCCTGTACCTGTAAAGACTAATTTACGGCACGTTCAGCTAGGCTGTGACCCTGCTGAGCACCACAAATGGGCAGATCTGGAAACCTGGCTTTGGAGTCAGCCCTGACACTTCTGCAGATACGACCTTAATGTTTAGCATGATCTTCATGTTTACAAGCTGTAATGTCTTGACCGTCTTAAAAATACTGATAAAAGTTTCGGAGGAAAGTGTGTGTCCCTTCCCTCCAGAAAACCCTGTAGACATGCACACACACACACACAGAGCAACCCAGGAAGAAAACAAAACCAAAAATAAATTACAGAAGCTACGTACTTTACACCAAAACATTGGAAACAGTTCTGTTCAGAACATGGCTGCTTTTCATCTCAGCACTGGTTTTAACTTACCAGTCCATAGCAGTGGTATATTTAGGTACTTGGTTTCAAAAGGCAATTGCCAAGGGCCGTAGTCTGGTCTCACACCTGTTTACTGGTACAATTCCCTGAGTTTACACTTTTAAGGAGGTGAGATGAGAAACAGACCCTTGCCATTCTTATTCATGCAGGATACAGGGGGAGTGCAGCATTTAGCCAATAATTCCCCCCTTCCTGGGCCACAAAATTATGCTTATAATGTGGCTTTTGGAAAAATGAGCATAGGCTTTCATCTGTGCAGAGAAGTTATTGTTAGGCTTTTGCAGCTGTAGCCGTCGATGAAGGACTGATGAAAGCAGGCAAAGGGCAGAGCTAAGTTGTGCTATCGGGCTTCCCAACCTCAGGCTTTCCAAATCTCTTCAGATGTAACATACAAGTTAATGTTGCTTGATACACATGCAACCCCCTCCTTAAGTAACAGTCATATTTCATTTAATTCCCAAAGGAGCTCCAAGGAAGGGAGGGGGGCAGAGCTTTGTCTTTTGTCTTTCTCCTGGTTTGCCTCCAGTTTGCATAGAGCAGGTTTAGAAATGCAGATGGGAGGGAGCCCTTCCGTCCTGTGGCCTCCTGACCAAGGGCAGGATTGCCAGCTGTCTTGGTCACAAGTTAGGTCAAATATCACTTCTTCTCCATGAAATAATCATGGAAAAAACCCATAATGGTAGTGCATGAAACAGAAACATACACATTGTTTATGGTTACTTGTATCCTCCTAAGTCTGTTACAAGTAAATAATATTTTATTTTAACAACTCTTTGTAAGTGCAAATACTTTATAGTGAGCAGTGATGTATTGCAGCAGCTGAAAAATATACAATTCCATATAATCTTTTACCTTTCTTCTAAAATTGCTCTCATGGGATAGACTATGCTAAAAAATACAGGTTATAATTTTTTTAGGTGCATTTAATTTGATTCAGTGCCCAGCATGGGGTATACCACACTGTAGCGTTCACAGTTACACGACATAATGCAGCATTCAGCTTCATTAGAAAATGTTAGAACTTTACGTTACTTTTGCCAAAGGAATGTTTTATAAATATTGGGAACAAATTAACACCTGGCATAATTACGCTGACTTGTGGTGAGTTATATTTAGAATGAACCCATTCAGAATGGGTAGTATCTTTTTTCTTTTCCTTTTGTTTTCCTTCTTTACTGCTCAAAGGATCAAGAATATATCTTGGCTTAACAATACTTGTGAGGCAGGAGTTTCCATCAGCTTGTTTAGATTCCCTGTGTAGTAAGAAAAGGTCATAGGTCAACCCCTGTGTAGCAAAGCACATCTCCCAGAGTCAAAATGCACACTTGTTGTGGCTTGCTCTGCAGGTTTGATTCTAGAGGGTCCAGAACCTGCTTGGTCTCTGAAAAAACAAATTGTCTTTTTCTACCAATTAATTGCCTGTGTGCATCTTGCTGCAGTCCAGTGCCAGGAGTAGTTGATTCTTGCTGCTTGAGCATCCTCAACTGCTCCGTTCAAGTGGGGGTTTGAACACATAAATGATGCAGCATACAGATTTTTCTACTGCTGCTCCCCATCTTCTCTGTATTGTGGCCTCTATCTGCCTCAGTGTCACAGGATCCTTTGGAGTAGCTGAGGCAAAATTTGTCTCTATATGGATTTTATAAGAAGGATAGCACGTGTTTCAGCAGCGGATTAGGGATGTGAGCTGGAACTTAGAGTGAGAAACTCATGCAGTTAGTGTTGGGTGAGCAGAACAGAGTCACTAAGAGCTAGTACCAGGACCCAGATACAGACAGAGGTCTCTAGGATTGCTAGTGGTTCTCCCATTAGTCAGCAACTCTGACATCGTGTCCTTCATCCCTTACCTGCCAACAGCAACCAGCTCCAGCTAGGAGAGGCAGAGTACAGGACAGCTACCTGAGAAGTTCTGCTTGCTGCCCCATCTCTCTGTCCTGCACAGAGGTGACTTTTGGGTTGCAGTTAGCAACTTGGGCGTTACCTGCAGCCTGTGGTTGTAATATGGCCCTCCCAGGCTGCCAGACCACTGTTACTGATGGGGAAAGAGTTTTTTTCTGCTTCCAGTCTAGCTTGGAGAGTTGTTAGAATGGCCTTCGGGCTGACAGACTCAAGCCTAAGTGCATGTGGGAAGTTGTTTCCAAAGGGTATGCAGGCTTCTTTTAGCCATGGAGACTACCTCAGCCTTTCTTTGGCTGAGCCTGTAAGAGTGGATATGAAGTCTCTCCCAGAAATAACCCAGCAGGTGTCTGATGATGAGGATGTTACTACAATAAATGCCACATTATTCAGTACCTGCTCAGAAAACCAGCAGCACTTTCCAAGCACAGAATTTGACTAAGCCACAAAAGCTCCTGCTTTATTTTCTGCCAAGAGAGAGAGAGCAGTGTCAAAGGAGTGACAGGGATCCACTGGTGATGAAGTAGGAGATAGTGGGGAGGGAGCTGTCAGAGGGTCACAGGGAAGCTGAGCAAGCTGAGACTGTCAAATGGTTGCCTGGAAGAGTTATGGCCACATAAGCAGGATAATAGGTTCTGCTGAACCTCAAATGCTTCAATTTGAAGGATAAGAGGTGATATGGGGCAGCTGGTTTACTTTGAACCAATTCTGTATTCAAATGAAGCAATGCTGCATGTGTCAGATAAAATGTGATTTATCTTATGTGTCTCTATCACTGTCAGATAAAATACACTTTGTGAGGTTTTGGAAGTAATCTGCATTTCCAACATACTGAGACAAATTCATCAATGGGAAAAGTGTTTCATTGTAGTAAACCAAATAATGTTCCTCTTCTAGTGTGATGCAAATTATCCTACCCACCAGGTTTCTATTTCTGTTTACTAATAGCATATAGGTACTTGTAAAATGTGATATTATATTTTAGTTATAAATTTGAAATTACTTCTATACATATGGAAATATTTTTGTAATATCTATCTGAGTAGCAAAATGCCTGTAGGTAACCAAATAAGTAGGTAGATGTAGACCTACTTTTTATGTCTTTATAAATAATACCAGCTTTGCCACAGAAGGAAATGTTGTCAGGCAAATAATGCTGTATGTTTCACAGAATGCCCTTAAATGCATATAACCTTGCTTTCTGTGGCTTTCATTTTAGTACTGTTCCACTGATCAGGCTGCTGCAGGCACAGACGCAGAACATGTACAACAGTTCTATAATCTTCTGACTGCCTCCATTGACATAACTAGAGGCTGGGCAGAAAAAATCCCAGGATTTACTGACCTCCCAAAAGAAGATCAGACATTACTCATAGAATCAGCTTTTTTGGAGCTGTTTGTACTAAGACTCTCCATCAGGTAACTATTTGTTTCATTTCCTCTTAAGATGATGTGAAAAATCATCCATCTGAATATTTTTAAGGAATAAATATGGCACTATCTTTGAACATTGTCACTTGTACCAAAAAAAAAAAGCACAAAAAAAATCAGCAATGTCTGCATACAAAGGATATGGTGTTTAATTTGTTTTACACTGCAGGAAAAATCAAGAAGGTGATTTAAAAAGAGATCATAGGTGTCACTAATGTGCTTCTTTTATTTGATCTGTCCCATCTTCCTCCTACATAGTAATCAAAATTGATCCTCAGGTACTATTTGAGCAAGTCTGCTTCATACTCATAAGTATGAAATATAGAAAGGCACTTCAAGTATGAAAGTCTTTTTCTTTTCCTTTTGTCATCTGTTTCTGAAAGGGATGAAGAAGATTTAAAATCTTGTTCAGATTGATTTTCCTCTTAATACCAAGTCATTTAATAGAGTGAGATGCTGTTTGTCAGTCTAGCACTAGTTAAGACACTTTACCAAATCCACTTTCAGGAACTGGCAAAATTCCAGACTGGTGATTTCGGTTATGCCCATGTTTATTTAGGTTGAAAACGACCTTTGCATGTGTTTTTTTAACGAAAATATTGGTAATGGAGAGGGAAGAAGAGGAGAGCTTGGCTTTAATTTCTCTCTTGCACACATATAAAAGGTTTTCATATAAAAGAGTTTATGCAGGTATGCATATTGTCCTGCATTACTGCATGTGTTCTCCATTGTTTTTTCCTTGCCAATTCTTACAATCTGAAAAATGCAGATGATACTAAGTAAATGCTGAGAGTTGCAGAACCTATCTTTTTATTAGTTTTGTAGTCACTTGTACCCTCACTTAGTTTTGTATGTACTGTACTGTATGTTTGGTTCAAACATACAGTATTTAATGTAAAATGTCTTCTCTGTTTATGCCTTTGGGCAGGACCAAAATCTTAACTAATTAGACAGTCTACACCACATGCTACAGCTAACCTCAGGCTTATAACTCTACCAAGCAAGCAATCACAGAAGCTTGTTTGTTGTACTTTGGCCCCAAGGGAGAAACATATTGTCAAACGTGAATGCCCACATATGTCTCAGGATAATATGCCTTGGATTTTAAATGACAGACGCTTCAATACTGGTTATGCACTTTCCTGTAAAGTAGAAGATGCATTTATAATTTTTTCAATTGTTTTTATTTGAGGTCTGATACTGCTGAGGATAAGTTTGTATTCTGCAATGGACTCGTGCTTCATAGACTTCAGTGCCTTCGTGGATTTGGGGAGTGGCTCGACTCTATTAAAGACTTTTCCTTAAACTTAAAGAGCCTTAACCTTGATATCCCAGCCTTAGCAAGTCTATCAGCTCTAACTATGATTACAGGTAAGTGCTCCTTTGTTAACAGAAAGCTTCAGACTCTAGTGTTTTACTTTATTGTAGATTCAAGCAATTTCAGTTAATTTAGTTACATTCAGGATGAAGTGATTCTGATTTTTAAGCACTAGCATGACCATACTGAAATTGTGGGTTAACATGTGGCTATCAGACACCCCTCTTAAAATGTAATCTACCTATTCCTTTGCAGCTTCATTGTTTTCTTGGAGTAGTCTGTAAAAAGCAAACTGCTTCTAAGCAAATTGTGTAGCTCCTACAAAAATATTCAAGATAATTGCTGAGGTCCCAGAAAATTTTAGTGAAATTAGCAGAGCTAGATCTTCTGTGTCAGTATCAAGGCAGCTTGAGACCTAGAAACTGTACAGCTAGCATAGCTCATCTCTCAGCAAGATAGCTAGACCAGAAAGAGTGCTCCATGAGGGCAGGCAGGCTGCATTTGGCTAGCCTAGGTATTCCATGTACTGCTTTTCTGAGAGAGGAAAATCAGAGAATAATGAGAAAAAAGTCACATTCCGCAGTTGTACAAAAGCTTTTGGGTGTGCATGTGACCGTATGACCCTTTCTGCCTGCTGGGGTGAACAGCAGGAATCTAATGTCAGAATCTGCCAAATCTGTCCAGTAAGTACAAAACAGGGTAACATAACCTTTTAAAGTGTAATTTTGGAATTCCTGAAGCAATAAAGCCACTGCATACCTTGGGCATCTTGCAATAGAAGAGTCATGGATGGTGGCAGCAGAAGGAGTTGGGAGAAAGGGTGTCTGACGACCACACAGTAGAATTTGGAGCAGAAGTCATCTCCACAAAGAGCCTCACACTTATATCAGAAAAACTGGTAATTTAATAGTGCAACTGTGTCATCAGTGTGAGGTAGGGCTTCAGTGTGCCTTGAGCTGGATCTTCCCAGGGATGCTTGTAAGCTCCACTGGGACAGATATAGATTTCCTTCTGCATTTCCACTACTTTGCAGGCAGTGGCCTCAACACCACCAGCTATAGTCTTCTTTTTACCCGGGATGAGATGATGTCAGGGCAACTCTGAGATAAAACACTTGATGACAGATATAAAAAAAAATTGGCCAATTCCTGCTGACATTTGTGGGGCCAAGATTTTGGTTTCAGAGTTTGCACAGTACGCTGCCTTCCTGCATTTTGGTGAAGGCTTAGTGTATGTATGTAGCTCTTTGTTTCTTAAGTATTTTCAGGTTTTTTATTAATTTCTGTTGGTCCCACAAATGTCAGCAGGAATTGGCCAATTTTATGGTAATTTGTTCAGTTAAGCACTGCTTGCTTGCCCTTACATAAGCAGTCAAAGCTGTCCAGCGGCTGGCTCAGTTCACCCTAGGATAATTAGAAATACGTTTTAATTAGATACATCCCACATTTCTTCCTTTCCTTGACCACAACACTTCCAGGAGTTTGCTATATTGTGCTGGTCTTCCCAAAGTTTCTAAACAAATGGAAGCAATTTTTGCCTTTAAAAAGAGACAATTTATGTACATAGGAGCTTTACGATTTTCTCTGTTTGTCAAGCTTCTCTTGATTTTCTCTCCTGTGTAAGATGGTGTTTAAAATTAATGTTGTTTTCTGCTTATTCTTCTATTTTATGAGGCTGGTATATCTCTACTGATTTGGTCTAAGGACAGCATGTGATCTAAATTAGACCAAAGCTCTAGTGACTTATATTCACAGGTTTCAGATATCCAGGGGCAGTTAGCTAACTCAGGGACTCAGCCAGAAATTTGGTCACCTGAAAACAGATAGATAGCATTGTATAATGATGAACAATATTAAAAATAAAACATGTAAGAGGAAATCAGGTGATTCTAGCTACTGTACTGAAATTATTTATTCAGGAAAACCTTGAGATACGGCTCTGATGTGACATCCCACAAGAAATGGCTTCTTGTCTCCTCCCTGCAGTTTGACAAGCCATGTATTGGTTCTCAGCTAGTCACACCAAAAGAGAAAAAATAACAAAGAGAAAATTTGCAAAGATGAAACCTGAAGGAGTCTGAAATGTTGAACATTTTTAAACACTGTTTTGAGGCTTGGCTTAGATTTAGATGGGTGGTTTAGGTGCCATTCTTTATTTCTGGGGAAGGCACCCTTTTCTTCTGTAGTGGACTGTTGGAGGCAATAGGTAGCTGGCAAACTCTGGTTCAAGCCCTTTCTGTGAGTCAGACCAAGGAAGAGCAGCCTTTCCCAGGAACATAGGATATACAGCTATTGAGTACCACTGTATTTTGTCTTAACACAACTTCATACATTTCACAGGCCACAGAATGGCTATTGTGTCTGATGATTTGTGGACAAGCTGGGGGTCAGAGGGACACCCAAGGCCCTATCTCTGGTCTTATTCCAACAGGAAGGGAATCTGACCATGGTTCTCCCATGTTCCAGGTGGATCTCCATGTCATAAGGCTTCAGAATAAGAAGGAGTGGGAAAGCTTTCTTTTGTGAATCTAGTTGTTTGCCTTTAGTAACAACACTGCAAAACCCTAATGCTGCCTTGAGCAAAATTTTCTTGATTATCACACAAATTGCTTATGACTTGATGGCTTAACTGAAAAAAAAGACAAGACAACAGCCCTGTGTGTAGTAGTCATAGCCTGTTTTAATACTGTACAGCATCTTAGGTAGCATTGAATTCAAGCATTGTCTTTCCAGATAAAGAAAAATTTCTTCTGGGAATAATGACCTGTTCATTCTTCTTGGTTTCATGAGTGCTGTCCTTAGCCCAAACAAAGATGTGCTCTGAGAAAGCAAACCTTCTTATATACTACTAATCTTTGGCAGTTTTGCTGAGGGAGAAGAGTAAGTGGAGTCACTACTCTCTTTCATGTATTCTTTCTGTGTTCTTCAAGAGTGACAGGGAGAACTAATGTCTGTCTCCCAGTGAAGGAAGATGTTTGAGACTGAATTCAGTCTTGGAGACTAAAAGACATTCCACTGCTCCCAGTGTCCTAAGATATACAGAAGGCTGTTCCTTCATTTTGGGATGTCAAATAGTCTCCTCAGTAACAGCTCCAGTAGTTCCAGTTACCTTCAATTAACCCTGCTGATTTGTTTGAAGCTGCAAAGCTCCATGTCCTATCCCAACCACATCTGCAGATGACAGCATAGGATGCATGGTTATAGGCATGTAGGGTCATTTTTTTTCTTTTCAGTGTAGTTCCCTATATTGCTTGTTTTGGGTAAAACTAAAGGTATGTACAATATTTTGCATTATATATTCCATTAGAAAGTCCATATATTTTTGGCTTTTTCCATTTTATGTGTCCTGGAAAACTGTGGTGTGTTGCATGGAAGGAAAAACATTATGTCAGATTGCTGATGAATTTTCAGGTCTTCTCAGATAAGACATCAGCTTAAAAGAGCACCAGAATGAAAGACGTGGCATCTTTTTTACTGTGGAGGCTTGTAAACAGTTAACTTAGAACTCTGTCGTGCCAAAATACATCTTTTTACTGCAAGGTGCTTCTTTAGGATCTTCCTCTCTCTGTCTCTCTTCTCTTTTTTTACTTCCTTTAGTTGGTTTAGAAAGGCTGGACACAACTTCCTCCACAGCATATGAGTGTTGCTGTAAGCATCACCCAGAAGAAAGTAGGTAGGAAACAACACATGACACTCACCTCACATGCCTATGAAAGTAAAAAAATTAGGTCTGCCATGTTCTTCTCCTTTGGATCACTTATTCTGTTGGTATGTAGCATCTAATGAGCTAAAGAAGAGCACCAGCATGGAAAGGAAATGCTGGTCATCTTGGGTCAAATTCTGTTGTTAATTCCACACAGACGATTTCTATGAGTTTAGTGTGTTCATGGATCACAAGTGTTCCTGCACAGTCACTCTGTGATGGACTGGGTAGTGTCCCAGTAGGTGAAGCTTTGCAGAGTAGACTAGATACTAACTCAGCCTATGCTTGAAAATGCTTCCTAGACTTCTCAAATGAGCATTTGTTAATTTTTTTTTAATCAGTGTGAAAATAGAAAGACTGAGAGTCCAGTACAGATAATCTCAAGGGCACATTCTAATTTAGCCTCAAATTTCTGCCTGCTCTAGAACTGCTAGTGTTTTCTCTCTCATTCTCCTTGTTGCTTATGTTTTCCTCTCTGCCCCTTCCTTTCTCTATCCACATCAAACCATTATTATTTTGCCCACTTGACACTCTCAGTGGGATGCTGCTGAGTACAGAGCATGCTAGCCCGCATTCAGCCAAGCTCTTTCAGCATATGTTTTATTTTAAGAGTGTTACAGACCAGCCCAGAACCACTGTATATATTGGGCTTATTCACACTCCTAATGCTTTGTTAGACTGGCACCAGACCACTGAAGAATATTGTGAGGTTTCAATTAATTAAGAGTTTGTGTTTGTCTTCCTGCTGTTGGGCTTTCCGTTCCAGTTTACAAACAATTTTTAGCACCATCAGTCATACCAAGGAACAGTAATGAGACCAGTCTGGCTAAAAAGGGTATGACTGCTGCAGCTCCTTCTGAACATGAAAAGGTTTGTCCAAACTCCCAATGGAATCAAGACTTACCTACTCTTCAGTAGCAGATATCCTTCAGTCCTCTTGCCAGGATATCCTCTAGAGTGGGTGCTTCATGTGCTGGGTCTACATACAAGCAGGTGGCAGACTGGAGGAGTGTAGGAGAGCTAGTTATAAAAAAAAACCCCTCCAGATTGCATTGTCTGCCTTCTCCCTGCCACTTAGCTGAGGGAAATACTGTCAGCGTCAAAGTAAAGTACTCACTCCTCCTTTTTCACTCCCACCTCTTTGTTGAGGCAAGAACTCCTTGCTTCTACAGTAACCGGCAGTCTCTGTGTTATATTGTGATTTTCTTAAAAGAGGGAGCAAACTATGGTGTTCTGTGTGGCCACTCATCTCACCTGACTTTAGGTACCTTGCACAGCTGATGGAGAATACAGAGCACTTCCAGAAGATGATTCATCCACCTAAAATTGTAATGATCTACTAAAAATGCCCATCCTTACACTGATGTTAGGAGGAGTTTGAGAGGTCTGTGCACCAAGCCTGGGGACTTTTGTGAAGTGTCTGAGAGTTAGGTAGGATAAATATGGGCCAGACTGCAACAGGAAAGGAGACTCTTGGATCTGCCAAGTTGCAATGTTCCTGTGTAACATTGTGTGTGCATGAGAAAGCTGTAGGCAACTGAGCCTTATGCTTATTTGAGTTATAGAAGGGGAAGAGAAATGTGAAGGGGGAAGAGAAAATCACACAACTACATTGAAACCAAGACAATCAAGAGGCCTATTTTTAAGTCTGCAGTGTTCATCCGTTGCATTTCTGGACACCTCAGAATTAATTGAGACTAACAGTGATACCACGTGACACAGAGTGCAGAGCCCAGGTCTTTGAGGTACTCACGCTCTCTGAGAGGTGTTTTCTCTAAAGTTACTGCTCAGTCTGCCTGACCCTGGCATGATCTACCTCGGGTCAGAGGTTAGGGAAAGAGGGACTAGCACAGCTGGTGATGGATTTCTTTGCTTTCTTCCTGTTGAGTTTTTGCTGATCAGTGTAATGATAGCACAAAACCACATTCAGCTTCCCAGGAAAAGGGAAAAGGTGTAAAAAACTCGCTGTGTTGAGTTTACCAGGATGAGCTAAGTTTGCAGAGCTTTAGAGGCAAGACTTTTGATGAGTCATTTTGACAGCATCTTTGCCATAAATCACCATTTTTGTTGCAAAAATCAATGATATCCTAAAACACAATCTTGGTTTGTTACAGACTGAGAAATCCTGTATTCACTTTACACGTGCCTTTGTCATTATAAGAAAGTCTGACTATGATAATATTTACACATCTCCTCAATCACTTAGAGAAAATCTATCTATTTTTGACCAGCTGTACTTCTTGGGATAAATCTTGGCCTTATCATTCCCATGTGGATGAGAACATCCTGTGGAAGACAGCAAATGATTAGAGGCCCTTGGCTTCAGTGCCACTGCAGACCCTTACCACAGAGGCCTCGTGCTGCTTCCTCTAGGTTGTATAAGAAAGACTGTGGGTCTTTCTCTGTGCAAACAGAACTGGGTGTGTGAAAAGGGCAACAAAATGTTATTTGAACCCTTTTCAATGTAAATCTTTGGGTAAATTTGGCCCTAGATGCCTCAAGTCTACCAAGGAGAGGAGCCTATTCTTAGATGAGTGTGTTTTTCAGAAAGTAGTTGTGTTCCAACACCAGAGACTGCAGCGGCAGTGCATGCAGTGTCCTTCCCTAGCAGTGTCCTTCCCTAGCAGAAGGGCTTCCACACAGATGGCTTTGACTTTCTATGGATGCCTTAGGAATTTAAGACTGAAACCCCTAGAGGCAGTTCCAGGCATGAGGAATTAACCCTTATGGAGATTTGCAAGTAGAGAAAGCCATTGTATGGCAATTCACTCGGGGAAGGACAATTTGGTTTATCAGGGACTGCT
This sequence comes from Leptocoma aspasia, assembly GCA_013399835.1. Lineage (NCBI taxonomy): Eukaryota > Metazoa > Chordata > Aves > Passeriformes > Nectariniidae > Leptocoma > Leptocoma aspasia. The sequence goes on along the minus strand of VXAX01005453.1, from coordinate 456,372 downwards.
TTAATATTGTAGCACCAGAGTTTAAGGACAGAGTATCTCTTAATTCTGAATTTCCACAATTTTGTTATGTAAAGTAAGGCTACTAATATGACAATCTTTGCACACATAGTGTTTTGCCTTGTACATTTCATGGCTATTCACAAAAGACATTATTTTTTCATGAAACCTTCTGAACTTGTCAGAGGGAGACAAGGTGTTTAGTTCTGGCTGGAAATGCTAACAAAGTTGCTGCGTGCTCCAGAGCCAGAGATAATTTTCCACACTCTGCAGCAAGGTGCACACCTACTGAGGTAGTGGTTTGAAAATGTGCTCTGCTAATTTGTAGTCAGGTTTTGGATCCATTCTAGTATTCCAGCTCCCTACATCTACAAAAATATCTTCACTTACACAGCTAGGAAACAAAACAGATTAAAAGATGGGAACTCTTCAAAGATTGCAAGATTAATTTAATGTCCTGCAGATTCTCTCAGTAGGCTAGTGGTTAAAAAAAAAAAAAAAAAAAAAAAAAAAAAAAAAAAAAAAAGCCCTACAGCTTTTCCAACCTGTATAAAATATTTATCTGCCAAGATTTTTAATGGCAGAATCTGCCTAAGTATTTACTCTCAGTGACCTGTATAGTTAAGGCTTACATAATTACACTATACACCATTTACTGGAAAGGCTTTAAATATTCATTGACTTCTCATGTTTTAATGTAAACAAGGCACTTAGAATACCTAGGGTTTTTAATTCCTGCAAGGTGAAAATGATGTCTGAAGCAGATGTCACTGGTTAGATAAGTGTTGCTTTGAAACAACAGGGCAGATTGATGGTACTTAATTGATAGAGCACAGTAGCTTCTGGACAGAGATGTCCGTGTCTGTACATCTCTGATTCTGATCCCAAACCAGTATTATTCAGGAGCTAACTCTGCCTAAGTAAATACAGTTGAAAAAAAAAGTGTAAAATGGGTGAATATCAGTGGAAAACCAGACCTTTGCATTTCTGACTGCCTTCATTGAATCCTGTCTGTTTTATTGGTTTGTGAAAAGTATCTAAGCCAAAACAGGTGGTGAGCAAGTTTATATACTCAGGTCTGGGCAAGGCACCACTGTGCCTGGTGCAGGCATTACTGCTGCTTCTGGGAGTAAAGAGAGCTGTACTCTTTTCACTGTTCATTAGGGGACAGACAGAGGACATGTCTATTGCTTGCTCCTTCTGGCATGGAGGAACAAGACTTGGGGACAATGGTCACAATGTGGCTGCTGGCTGCCAGGGATGGGAGAGAGGCCCAGGGAAGGAGATGACTTCAAAAGCATCAAACACAAGAACTGCCACAATTTCTCCTTATCCGCTGCTGTCATTTTATATATCTAATTGACTTAATATAACCTGCATTTTCTTTGATTACCGTATCTGGCACAATTCTATTTCATGTGTAAATTATTATGAATTTGCTGTGAAGCCATTTTTTACTTACCTGTGTATTTCAAAGTCAGAAGCAAATTAATACATCACAAATTTGAGATTTGTGTTCTGAATTTTTTTGTTCTGTTATTTTAGTTCATCCACTAAGCCTTGATAGCAAACAACACAGAATTCTTTCCCCTGTAAAGAGGCTGCTTTTAATGAATCACAAATCTGATTCATTCTACTTATGCTTAAAGAACTGTGTGCATTTAACATCATTGTAGTATTTTAAAAAGATATTGAAGGGGAACAAACCCCAGCTCCCCTTCCTTTTAGGAATGCTGAGGTTTTTGTTATGGATAACATAGAAGCTGTTCAGGCATTGCTCACTCAAAGCAAAATAGTTAACTTCCAGGCTTCTTTTATCTTAGAGCTTTTAAAGATGAATAAACTAAAAAGCAGCAGCTGATCAAAATAACAAAGGGTAGTAAGGTGCCTTTAGTTTCTTATAAGAGTGTCTGCAAATTCCTGGTGGAATTCTAGGCCGGGCGCTGATGGAGCTAGCTAAGGATATTGATCGCCACTTGAATTCACTGAATAAATAATGGTTGCCATAGTTATTGAGCATTCACAACTGGTGGGGAAGCACGGAAATCTCCAAAACACCTCCTGTGATAGTTTTGCTGGAAAATCACCCAATTAATTCTGTCTCATATCATGAAAATTATGTCAGATACGCAGGATGCTTGGATTCTGTGTACCAGAATTTCCATCATAACTGAGCATCTCTGTTGCCTGTTTTAGTAGATAAAAAGGGCATTTGCCCTCTCTTACTTTCTGTGGCAAAAAGGTTAACTGACACCGTGTAACCCCAGTGTTCTGAGAAATCTACGCTTTCAGAGCACTTTTTGCTCTGAGTTCCAGAGCATGCACCTGGGTTACACCTAGGAAAACACATTCTCTCCATTTGTGGTAGGGATGCTGATGTGTTTTTTTCCTCTGGCTTTGCAGAACGACATGGATTAAAAGAACCAAAGAAAGTGGAAGAGCTATGCAACAAGATCACAAGCAGTTTGAAAGATCACTTAACTTTCAGTTGCCAAAACAAAGGACAACCGCTCGAGTCTGCAGAGCCGAAGGTACTGGGTGTTCTGGCTGACTTGCGTTCTCTCTGCACACTGGGACTGCAGCGCATCTTTTACCTGAAACTGGAAGATTTGGTGCCAGCCCCTTCCATCATCGACAGGCTCTTTCTGGACACCTTACCCTTCTGAGTCAAAGCACCCTCCTGAGAGGCAAACGCCCACCAGAGCAGGCAAACAGATCATGACTTACAGCTAACATTTCTGCCCTCACTTAACAGAAAAGCCACTCCGAGTCTAACGTGAGGTCTTTTCTGGCGCTTTGTCCTTACAGCCTGAGGCCTGAAACTTACTGGCTTACTGGTTTGGGGTTGTGTTCTTTGTTTTTTTCGTGTGATTTGGGTTTTTTAAATGGCTAATATGGCACTTTTGGACAATGCTATCCCAGCAGCAGTAAAAGGTTAACATGACTGTTTTAAATCTGTTGTTTAACACCTCATGGTCTATGAGGAGTAAAATCGTAGAAGCTGTGTTTGAAAGAACAGCAAATTGTTGTTTGCCAGGGTAGTATGTGTTTTGTGAGGATACCTTTAGCATACTTCCTGCATCAAGGGCACATACATCAGCACAATCTAAACAAAAAATCACTTTTTTAGCAAAGTACATTCAATTAAACATTTCATACAAATCAAATATAGCAAAATGACAATGGCTGTTAGCTCCCATGTTCAAGTGCAATTTTTTAAAGTGCTGTCTTACTAAGTCTCGTTTATTAACTAATTTATTTTATTAGGAAAACAAACAGAAGAAATCAAGGGAGAAAATTACATGCACTAACTTACCTGACAGAGTTTTCCAAACTTGATTCCATGTAGCGTGACTTATTGACAAATGTATGTGGAAGACACGGGAGCAATTGTGGCTCAGTTGTTCCTTAGCTAAGGAAACCCGAGTAAGTAGTGATTGGAGCATACAGGGTCAGTATCAGGGATAGTTCAGTTCTAGACTTCTAACACAAGCAACTTGTTAGTAAACAGACAGAAGATGGTTTTCAAGAACAAGCAAGTCTTGTAAAATAGTATGAATGTAAGTGCTAGGAAGGATATAGTGGGCTGCGTTTAAACATTCCGTGTTCGTACTCCTTTTTGTATGTTTATACTGTTGATGCCATATTAATATGAGATAATTTGTTGCATAGTGTCTTTATTTGTATAAACGTTTGTATGCATGGTATATTGTAATGGCTTTGCCTGTATTTATTGCAATGACTGCCAGCTCATGGGAACCCTGTTACACATGATAACTAAATGGGGTGTTCACACTGACTCAGATATACCAGTTGGAGAACTATATACATATATATAATGTGTATGTATATATATGTATATACCTATATTTGTGTGCGTGTGTGTGTGCGCGCGTGTCTTTTTATTAACCATTTGTATATAAAATATCTGTCAAATCACAAGCAGAGTTATTTTACAGTTTATTTGCAGTGACTTCTAAGGCAGTACTGTTTAGCACTTTGATATTAAAATCTTGCTCATGTTTTGCTAAATTCAAATAATATTTTAAAAGTTCAGTTCTAAAAAACTTTATATGCACTGTATTAAGTCAAAATTTTGTTGGTCATNACTAAATATATATATATACATATATATATATATACACACTCACACACATGTGCGCATACAGAAACATACAGACATAAAATCCAAAAAAAGAATGTTTGCTTTTGTCTCCTTGTGTAAGACACAAGGTCCCTTGAGAAATTACTTTTATCTAGGGAAAAATCCTGCCAGGTGCTGAGCACCAGCCAGACAAGGGCTTGCAGGAGCTATTTGCAAGTGGGCCCTTATCAAGGATTTTCAAGCAAATCAGCATAGTACAGTAAAATTGCTTTTTTTGTTGAGCAAGGTTTATTTATTAAGTGGAATGTGAGTGGGAGGAAGCAGGTTGAGAGCCCCGTGTGAGATTTCACGTAGTCTGTGTCCTCCAGTCTTCCATAGATAGTCTTAGCTGTGATACTCTCCCAAATCCCATCATCTGTGGAATTGTCCATGTCAACTTCAATACACTGATTCATCCTAGGGTACAACCCGTGACCTGTCACANCTGACAGAGTTTTCCAAACTTGATTCCATGTAGCGTGACTTATTGACAAATGTATGTGGAAGACACGGGAGCAATTGTGGCTCAGTTGTTCCTTAGCTAAGGAAACCCGAGTAAGTAGTGATTGGAGCATACAGGGTCAGTATCAGGGATAGTTCAGTTCTAGACTTCTAACACAAGCAACTTGTTAGTAAACAGACAGAAGATGGTTTTCAAGAACAAGCAAGTCTTGTAAAATAGTATGAATGTAAGTGCTAGGAAGGATATAGTGGGCTGCGTTTAAACATTCCGTGTTCGTACTCCTTTTTGTATGTTTATACTGTTGATGCCATATTAATATGAGATAATTTGTTGCATAGTGTCTTTATTTGTATAAACGTTTGTATGCATGGTATATTGTAATGGCTTTGCCTGTATTTATTGCAATGACTGCCAGCTCATGGGAACCCTGTTACACATGATAACTAAATGGGGTGTTCACACTGACTCAGATATACCAGTTGGAGAACTATATACATATATATAATGTGTATGTATATATATGTATATACCTATATTTGTGTGCGTGTGTGTGTGCGCGCGTGTCTTTTTATTAACCATTTGTATATAAAATATCTGTCAAATCACAAGCAGAGTTATTTTACAGTTTATTTGCAGTGACTTCTAAGGCAGTACTGTTTAGCACTTTGATATTAAAATCTTGCTCATGTTTTGCTAAATTCAAATAATATTTTAAAAGTTCAGTTCTAAAAAACTTTATATGCACTGTATTAAGTCAAAATTTTGTTGGTCATTTTGCTAAGAAATTTTTGAATGTCAACCTGATGTCACTGTATCTTTTGTTAGCTTTAAACATTCTAGCTTTTGTCTTTTTTTAAACTATGCTGTTTATATGGAAATTAAATTATACAATCAAACAGATGCCAAATGAATTGCCTAATTGCTGCAAAGGACAACCCAGATATCGAGTCACTGTATGGTTTTCAAAAAGTAATCTGGTATTTTATCACTTACTATGTTTGGATGTGCTTTTATGAAAAAATTATTCTTATATCAAGATTTATAGTAGTGTCAATAGGGAAACAGACTTCTAATCACTATAGTTAATATTTCTGGTTTACCTGCAGATAATATTTGGAAAAGTATTGCTTTTTGTATTGACTTTTAAGCTTATGTGCAAACATAATAGCATAATTAAATATCAGAGAAGCTAATGTTTCTTGTAGGTTGCTGTAACAAGCCTGACCAGCAAGACAAATATATTTTGACTGAATTTGCTTTTGTATATNAAAGAGTTAATGCAGAATAAATCTAGTACTATTCTTAGAGCTCTCTCAGTGTGAACATGCCTTTGTCTAGGCAGAATTCAGGAATATATCAGGTGTTAAGGGAGAGTGCCTTGCTTTCATTTCAGACAACAGTGTCTCAAGAGTTTCTTCACTCAGCTAACCACAGTACTTTTTTTCTTTTTTTTTTGTGGTGTTAACCTGTGGGTTGAAAGAAATGCTCATGTACATATACAATGTAAATTAAAATTATTAAATTGAATAACATTTTTTTCAGAGGCCCCATGTGTGTTGAATAAGTATGCTTAATTCTGTTAAAATCTGATGTGAATTTTTTATCATTTATAAAACATTAAAAAAATTGTCGACTTGAGTCTTAAAAGTGGAAAAATTGGTGAAGCATTCTTAAGAACACTGGCAATTTAATGGCTAGTCTTTTGATTAAAATAGCTTTTATATAAATACATGCCTGCAGTATCTGGTTATGCAATCTCAATTAGATATTGAGAGCTGGACCATGGTTGTCCCAGAGGTTGAACCACATATAGACCAGAGCAGAGAGACTGTTCACCCCTCACTGTATTTCTCCTCCATGACAAAAAAGGATTATAGTTAATCCAGAGCTGATGAGGCTGCAGAGAAGGGAGTGGATGGCTACTGGGCTTGTAGCACCTGTGTTTGGCCAGAAAGAGGACAGAGCTCCCATCCCATATTCAGTCCCTTTGTGTCAGTAAATCCTGCTAAGGCATCGCTCCAGCAGGCACCTGCACCATTTTCTTCAAATGTGCATCCAGCTCATCCTTACTGTGCCGTTGCTTTGCAGGAGGGATAGCTTATCTCCTGCCAGACAAAACTTTGGCTACAAATGCATTTCCAACAAATGCAGTTTTGAGAGGCATCTGCCACTATTCCGGGCATTGCCGCGAGTACTGATGGCTCCGGCACACCTCGGCGAGGGCTGTTCTGCAGGAGCTGCTCGGCTGGAGGTTGCATCAAATGATGTGCTGTGCTGGGCTGCAGGATTGGCAGCCTCTTCCTTGGAAATGTGACAAAACAAAAGGTTGTGCTAACTCTTCCAAATTATTTTCTGGCTTGTTTTTTTTTTTTTTCCTATGCAGTATTTTTAAAATTTAAACTACGAATCTTATGATTGTTAATGATGATGACAATGAGTTTTGTATATTAGCTCCGTGCTGAGTAAAATATGCAGAACTTGAGATCAAGCCACACCAGGAGCTGAACTTTCACCCTACAAGACAAAGTTTATCCGTATTAAACTTACAAGTATCTCAGTTTGTAATTATTTTAGGGCCTCGTGTCCTTAGACATGAGAACAGGTCTGTGTCCTGATCTAACCTGCACTTGAGTCTTTATGTGTGCCTTGTGTGCTTATACTCCTAAACCACATCAGCAGCAGAGGCCTTGCTAAGGGATATGATTGGATGTGATGCCAATCATTGGTTGATTTTGGCAGTAGAAAGTTGGGCTGAGTCAGGAATAAAATAGAAGGTTCCTCTAGTAGCAACCACCCTTGGACAAGAGACTTATCACAAAGGCACCCAAAAATGAGGAACTTTGACACAAGGTGAGTCAAATCTTTTTCTATGGCTTTCCTGCTTTTAATTTTCACATTCAGGTTCATTTGCCCAATACAAAGCTAAAATTTCAGTTATGCTGTAGAGAGGAGGGAGAGAGAAGGGTTTAACTGTATAAAATTAAGTGTGGTTCTGGGAAAAATTGGCAACACCCTCTGTGGACACTGAAACATGTCTTTTGATTAATTATTTGTATTATAGCAACACCTAGAGGCCACAATAGAGATCAGGACCCCATTTTGCTACCTACTCTAATTAGCACCTCCAGTTCCCACCCAGGAGAAGCTCCAGTCCAAACAGATAAAATAAAAAGGATAATGCCAACCCAAGGGCATACAACATCTCAGTCATAGAGTTGAGAATAGAGCCTACTGTTTGCTGAGCTAGTGTCCAGTGAATGCTCTTATTTCATTTTCCTTTTCTTTCCATTATGCTGCCACTGTATTAAATTATAAAAACATGATAAAAGCATTGACAAATTCAAAATAACCCAGTTATTCAAACTGACCTTTCTTACCCTGCTTATAAAGTCATCCATGAGACTATTCAAAATTGTGGTCAATCACATGTTTTGTCAACCAAACTAGATAGTATTTAGAAAATAAATACTTATCTGTCCTTTAATAAATGAATGAATCCAACCATTAGGAATATTGCAAGATGTGGATTAAACAATAATTACTAATGGACAAAAAGGATTAACTTTTTAAAATGCCAAACCACTGATGTAGTAATTGAATAAATGTGGTGCCAGTTAATCAAATTCTTAGCAGCAGAGGATGTATTTGAGAATTGTATTCCAGACCTGTGTTTTTGAGTATTACCAATGCGGTGATTTGTCAAATAAAAGTAAAAGAAACTTGTTTACTAAATGGAAACACTTATAGCAAACTTTATTCCGTTTTTCTTTTTTCTAACAGTAGTCACCTTTATGTTTATATTCATAATATGGAATGTTCTGGCTGCATTTGATTACAGAAAGAGTTTAAATACTTGAAATTGTTATATGGCTGTGAAAGTCAAATGAGATAAAGATTCTGACCTAACCCCAAAAAACCAAGGATTTTCTTTATAAAGAAGCATGGGGTTCCACCTTATTCTGGTTTTGGTTGGGATAGAGTTAATTTTCATCACAGCAGCTGGTATGGGGCTGTGTTTTGGATTTGTGCTGGAAGCAGCATTGGTAACAAAGGGATGTTTTCGTTACTGCTGAGCAGAGCTAACACAGAGCCATGGATCTTTTTTGCTCCCCACCCTGCCAGCGATAAAAGCTGGGGGTACACAAGAAGCTGGGAAGGGACCCAGCCAAGACAGTTGTCTTCTGACCCAAGGGATTTTCCATACCATACACATCATGCTCAGACATAAGAACTGGGGGAAGAAGAAGGCAGGTGGGGACATTCAGAGTGGTGGCATTCGTCTTCCCAAGTCCCAGGCATGATAGAGGCCTGCTCTCCTGGGGATGGCTGAACACCTGCGAGCCCATGGGAAGGGCTGAATGAATTCCTTGTTTTGCTTTGCTTGCATGCGCAGCTTTTGCTTTCTCTATTAACCTGTCTTTATCTCAACCCAAGAGTTTTCTCCCTTTTACTCTTCTGATTCTGTCTCCCAGCCCACCAGTGGGGAGTGAGCAAGTGGCTGTGTGGGACTGAGTTGCCTGCTGGGGTTAAACCATGGCACAGATATAAATTATGTTCTGTATATGGCAAGATCCTTATGTGTGTATAGTGAAACTACTCAAGTAGTACAAGGTTCTGAAGCCATGCCAAAGACAAGACCATGGGGAAAAAAAGGCATTTTTTTCACATTGTTTAAGATTTTCATAGAATCATTGAAACATTTAGGTTGTAAAAGACCTCTAAGATCATTGAGTCCAGCAGTTGACCTAGCACTGCCACGTCCATGAAAAGCCATGTCCCCAAGTGCCACATCTACATGCCTTTTACATACCCCAGAGATGGTGACTCCATCACGTCTCTGGACAGCCCATTGAGTGTTTGACAATCCTTTCAGTGAATAAATTTTTCCTAACATCCAATCTATACCTTCCCTGGCACAACCTGAGGCCATTTCCTCTTGTTCTCTCACTTGTTACCTGGGAGAAGAGACTGATCTCTGCCTGGCTACACCCTCCTTTCAGGCAGTTGTAGAGAGCGATAAGGTCACCCCCGAGCCTCCTTTTCTTCCCAAACAATCCCAGCTCCCTCAGCCACTGCTCGAAGCACTTCCCACCCAGACCCTTCACCAGCTCCATTGCCCTCCTCTGGACTCACTCCAGCACCTCAATGTCATTCTTGTTGTGAGGAACCCAAAGGGAACTCGGGATTTGAGGTGCGGCCTTACCAAGTGCCAAGTACGCAGGGATGATCCCTCCTCTGGTCCTGCTGGCCACGCTATTCCCGACACAGGCCAGGATGCCACTGGCCTCCTTGGCCACCTAGGCCCACACTGGATCATGTTCAGCCACTGTCAATCAGCACTCCCAGGTCCTTTTCCACCAGCAGGTTTCCAGCCACTCAGCCTGCAGCGCTGCCTGGGGTTGTTGTGACCCAATAGCAGGACAGGGCATTTGTTGAAGCTCATACAACTGGCCTCAGCCCATCAATCCAGCCTGTCCAGATCTCTCTGCAGAGCCTTTCTGTAGATCAATGCTCCCACCCAGTAGATTGATATTCCCACCCAACTTGGTGAGAGTCTGCAAACTTACTGAGGGTGCACTTGATCTCCTCATCCAGATCATTGATACAAATATTAAACAGAACTGGCCCCAGCCGTGAGCCCTGGGGAACACCACTTGTGACCAGCCATCAGCTGGATGTTATTCACCACTACTCTCTGGGCCTGGCCATACAGCTTTTTATCCAGCAAAGAACACACTCATGCAAGACATGGGAAGCCAGTTTCTCCAGGAGAATGTTGTGGGAAATGGTGTCAAAGGCCTAACTGAAGTTTAGGTAGACAACATCCACAGCCTTTCTTTAATCCACTAAGTGAGTCACCTTGTCATAGAAGATCAGGTTGGTCAAGCCGGACATGCCTTTCATAAACCCATGTTGTCTGGACCTGATCCCCCAGTTGTCCTGTATATGCCACTTGCTGGCACTCAGGATTATCTGCTCCATTTTAGATTGTTTATCAGTTTTTCTAAAAGGAACAGAGAACTCGGGCCTTATTTAGGTGGAATTTTATCTCAAAGAAGCAAATAAATAAATAAAGTTGCTAAGTGACATTTAAAGAAAGAAATGGTTTTATGTAGCTAAAATAACTCCAATAAGCCAAAGTCTTTAACGTGCTAAATAATGTATTAAAAAACTCTCTTCATGACAACTTCCACAGTGGTCTGTGATAAAACATTACCGTAGAATGAAAGTGAATTACAGAAATGCTTGATACTGGGGAAACTTTCAAATATAGCAGGCAGAAAACAGAAATTAATTTACCTTTCATGGGTTCTTATTATTTATCTTGCTGTGTTTCCTAATTAATTGACGATATTGATGTTTACATAGGGATTTGCTCCTTTCCAACTTTGCTTGATCCTGTGAAGAAGTCAGAATGCTGCATTTGTAGTATTACATTTATTGCCATGGCAACAGTCAGGGATTTCACAAACACTAATTAGGGTTGGCAACTTGGAATGTTTTCAGTGCAGTCCCATATAATTTTCCTTCTTTTATCCATTTCTCATTATACCTTACTTTAACGATTGACTTCTTCAGTCTGCGTACAGGTTTTTTCCCACATGACCTCAGGATTCAGTTAATACCTCCTCTGATTTGCAGCCACCTTTCTTATACATTCTCACACACTCAGTTAAGAAGCAACTGCAGTCCTACCTGCATTTGTGTTAAGCTCCACTTCTTCCACTTCAAATTAGTCCAAGTTTCAGTACAACCAGCTGGCTTCTACACCAGCATGTGCAAAAGTAGTAAGGAAAGGTATGGAGGCTTAGCTGCATCTTCCAAGCTACTTTTAAAGGTAGATGCTAAACCTTGCTCAAGGCGGATACAAGCCTTCTGTTCACAGAAGCGTAAATTCTGTGAACATCCAAAAACATCATATTAAATATTTTAATTCAAGCATATCAAAAGCATTTATGGACACTTAATTTATTATGCAATAACATAGAGAGCTGTGCCCATATGAGCCTCATGAAGTTTAACAAGGCCAAGTGCAAACTCTTGTGCCTGGGTCAATCCCAAGCATGGATACAGGCTGGGTGATCAGCCAACTGAGAGCAGCCCTGTGGAGAAGGACCCAACAGGACTGGCAGATGAAAAACTGAATATGAGCCTGCAGTGTGTGCTCACAGCCCAGAAAGACAATTGTACCCCGGGATGCATCAAAAGAAGAATGACCAGCAGGTTAAGAGAGGTGATCTTTCCATTCCAATGGCGGATGAGCCCCCGCCTGGAATATTGTGTTCAGGTTAGAGCCCCCAATATAAAAAGGACATGGCCCTGCTCAGCTGCATCCAGAAGAGACCCAGACAGATGACTGGGGACTGAAACACTTCCCCATGAGTACTGGCTGAGAGAATTGGGGTTGTTCACATGGAAGAGAGAAGGCCTCAGGGGACCTTGTTGTGGCCTTCCAGTACTTTAGGGAGGCCTAGAGAAAAGAGGGGAGGGACTCCTTACCAGGGAGTATAGTGGTAGGACAAGGGACAATGGTTTTAAACTGATAGAGGATAAATTTATATTAGACATGAGGAAGAAATTCCTTATTCTGAAGTTTGTGTGACACTAGAACAGGTTGCCCAGAGAAGCTGTGGATGCCCCATCCCTGGAACTGTTCAAGGCCATGTTGGAGGGGGCTTTGAGCAATTTGATCCAGTGGAAAGTGTCTCTGCCCATTGCAGGGGGTTTTGAACTGGATGATCTTTAAGGTCCCTTCCAACCCCAACCATTCTATGGCTCTATGACTTATCATGTATTATGGTTATTCAATTGAGTTAGTGCCCAAAAGTCTTATCTCAAAAATCTTGATTAGATTAGAGTATAGAGATTGTATAGTATAGAGATTGATTAGAGTATATTTATACTCCAAGACACTACAAATTACTAGATAGAAAGAGAAAAATAATGGAACCACCTGCATCATCTTTGTTATGGAGGAAATCATATAATTTGTTTCTAATACAGAAAGGATTTTGTATATTATTAATTTGAAGAATAAATTCTGAGTCTGATCACGATCTTCTTTCCCTATGTGATGGGATGGTAAAAAAACCTTTAAATTCTGGAAAATGTCTCATAAGGTATGAAGGAATTGAGAGCTGGTCTTGATGATAAATCACTGAATCTTTTTAGGAGATTATAGCTGAAACCAGGGAAGAGTTACTATACTTTATAAGGAGATCTTATTGAAATGAACAGTATGATGTGTTAAAAAAAAATTAGATTGGACATTCAAGTCAAAAGTGAACCATTGGAAGAAGCTCTGTATTTCCACAGACACTGAGAAAGCTGACATTAACATCTAAAGAAAGCCTTTAACTGAAAAAAAGCCTGTTGCCTCAGAAGTTTGTTTGCCTCCCTGTTTTTTGAGGAAAGACTGGACTGTGCCAGATTGCCCAGTTTTTGACAATGCCTCCTGCTGCAGTTCACTGCAAAGATCAGTTTTAAAACCTAGTCCTAATGCTTTTGAGAAATTTGAACCCAGAGCCCTTCAGCCTTTGGGACCTTATTTTCATGACTTAACTTTGTTCCCCCCATCCTTAATTTCAAAAGGCATGGCCAAACTCATGACAGGGCTTTTTGCAAGCTTTGTGAACTGGGCCACAGTCAAGAATTTCCACACTGAGTAATTTTATTACATGAAGTTTCCTGCCTGCTGTACAGAGCTGTGCAATATTCAGCATGAACATCTGCTTTTTGTCTGATTGCTAAAGGAAACTCTGGTAGACTGCTGCCCCGTTGAAATTAAGGAATTGGGGAACAAATTTAAATCATGAAAATAAAATGCCAAAGCTGGAGGGCTCTGGGTTCAAATTTTACAGAAGCAACGACACTCTGTTTTAAACTGATCTCTTGAGGGAAACACAGTGGAAAGTATTTCCATCCACTGGGCAAGCTGGCACATCTCAGTCTTTTGGAAAGAGAATCAGGATCCATCGCACATTCAGCTGCAGAATTACACCCACTTTGGACCTAAGTTATAGCTTTCAGTGAAAGACTTTTGAAGGTAAGTTAACAAGGATGGCTGAACCTGAGAAACTAAAAAATATAGATAAATATAGATAATATAGAAATAAAAAATATATGTCATTAACTTAACTGAAATCTTCAAATTCTCTTATGAAACACGAGACTTTTTAAAAAAAGCTTGTTTTACTCCAGGTCTCCAAATCAGCCTCTCTTCCCATGAGATGGAACTGTTAACGCAACATTAAAAGGCTTCAGAATCATGCAACTGGACTCTCAGGGGCAGGAAAAATCCCCAAAATCTAATAAATATGGTGGAAAATACTATTTGGTGTTGTCATTCTCCGCTTTTCCATACTGCATTACTCTTGCAGCTCAAGTAAAGGCCTGTTTCTATCTGGGCTACTGCGTCATTTGGGCTGCAGCATTGCAGATGTGACCAGCACATGGCAGAAGAACTGTCAGCAGCAGGGACACCAACACACCTCACTCACTTCTTCCCTCTGCAGTGCCTTCCTTTCCCTGGGCTGGGGCAGGGATCATGTGAATGGGAGGAGAAACAGCAAGAAACTCATCTGGCTTAAAACTAACATGGTTTTTCCAGGTTGGGGTCCTGTCTGTGCTCCTCCTGTCCAGTTATTGTCCGGTCCCTGGTGTAAGAAGGGCATGGACCTGCAAGAGAGGGTTTTGAGGAGAGCCATGAAAATGATCAAAGGGGTGGAGCACCTCTCCTATGAAGAGAGGCTGAGATGGCTGGGGTTGTTCAGCCTGGAGAAGAGAAGGCTCCACAGAGACCTGATTGCAGGCTTTCAATGTAGAAAGAAGGCTTAGAAGAAAGACCACTTCCCATCCCTCAAAGTGTTCAAGGCCAGGCTGGATGTGACTCTGAGCAACCTGGTGTAGTGGAAGGTGTTCCTGCCTGTTACAGGGATGTGGGACTGGATGATCTTTAAAGGTCCCATCGAATTCCAAGACACTATGTAGTTCTGTGATTCCTGTCTTTTCATAACAGGTCTGCAATGCTATTAATAGACACTTATTTACCCATTTGCTATCAGGATACTTTGGCTGAATTTTTAGATCTGCTGCACCAAATAGAAGAAAGAATAGCCATGGCTACTTTTTGAATCTTACTGCCATATATTATTTGCACAGGAGTAGCCTGTAGAACTCCCAGTTGAAATAAGGGGCCTATTCTGTCAAGTTCTCTTCACTTACATAATTGGAGACATCCACAGACACTTCCAGGTCCAAAGACATTTACAATAAATGAAAAGAGACAGAGGAAAAAATATTATAATTGCTGCATGGAGAGAAATTTTATGGACAGAGGCATTTAGAGACTAGTTCTATCATGTGGCAACTTTGGGAAAGTTAAGAAATTAATACAGACCCTACAATACTAGCCCATTGCTTTAAAAAATAAATCCTTCCTCTCTCATGCCATGAGTCAGCATACTTTTCCAAAGCGGTGCTTTCGGACTAACAATCGTCAAATTGCTTGGGGAGACTCTAACTTGACATATTTAGTACGTTCTTCCCACATCCCTCACAGAAGCCCACAGATGTCAGCTTCGATCAGACTCAGCCAGGACTGCAAAACCCATCAGGTTTGCAGGGCTAGAAGGCATGTTAAGATGGCATAAAAAGTAAATCCCCTCAAAATTACTGTTTTCTGCACTTAGAGAGAGAGACATGAATCTGCAATGGACAGCATTTTTAACAGTCTGCTCTAAAATAAGAGTCTAGTTATTGGCTCCACATTGATTTTAAACCTATAAATTTCTAGACGATAGGAACTCTTTGGAAGTGGACTACTGATTTGAATCTCAAATTGTAGTCTCCCCCATATTGTGAAGAGCTGTCATCATGAAGTCAGTGGAGTCCAAACCAGTCACAGAAACCTGCATGTCTTCACATATAAAGCAAAGGATGTCACTGTACTGTCTGTATATTTATTACAATCAGACCAGGTTGTAAAAAAAAAAAAAAATCATATAATGGGGTTTGTTTTCACTACTGACTATTAGAAGGGTGATTTATGACTGGACCATTTAAAATATAGTAATTCAGTAGGGAGGGAAGAGGGAGAAGAAAGTTTAAATCAAAACTCATGTATTGTCAGAAAGCTGCAGATGATCCACAATTGCAGAAGGTTTTAATTTTATGGTTTAAGACTACATAAGGAGTCGTGATGGTTCCAAGGGAAGGTCCATCTAGCCCAGCATCCTGACAGTGGCCAGGACAAACCAGAAATGGGCTGGGCAGGCTGATCATGATTTTATGATCATTGAAACCTAACAGTATACTTACTCATCAAGCACTGGTCTAAACAAAAGTTTAGACTTTTGTTTTTGTGAGCCCCTATCACTAAAAAATTTTGAGCATGCACCCCCAACATACACATATTTATGTATAAACTACATACACACCTTTATTTTTTTTATAAACTACATACCTATACTAGTGAAGTTCTGTATTTTTCCTGCATCCCACTGGATGCCTTCACAGGCATTTTGCAGCCATTACAGGTACTTTAAGATGGTAAAAACCTGCCTATTTGGCTACCTGTAATCACAACCCTCTCTCATCTGCTTCATGCACAATGAATGAGACACCACTCAGAAAGTGAAAGGGACAATTTGTCCAAGCTTAAGAAACCCTGTTGCTTTAACATGCTAGCAACATCAATTTAATGTGGGGAATATTAATAGGAACTGGAAATTGTTCAAGAACATTCTACTGGGTATTAAAAAAAAAGACGCAAATTTGCAAGTAGAAAAGAATTCATGCTGGGAAAGAAAAAATTTGTGAAATATAGAAGATGCAGAAGTTCTAGTCAAACATTAGCCATAAAAATATAGAGAATGCAGAAAAAAGAATATAGTGGTAAACTGCAAATTTAAAAAAAGGTACCCTGCTAAAAACAGCTATATCAGAAAAGATCAATGGGCAACATAGTTAGAAGGAACATGCAAGAAACAGAGTAAAAAATTTCTGCACCAAATATTGGTCCATTGCTAGAAACAGGTATTACAATTTTGAACAGAGGGTCAGAAAAGACAGATGTGTTCATTACTATTTCTCTTCTGATTTCAGAAGGAATCAGGAGGATAAATCCGCCCAGTAAAACACTGTAGATGGTCCAGAAAACCTGGCATCTAGAATGAATAAAAATATGATGCAGAGTCAGTTGCAATTACAGATGTACAAATCAAGCAGCTTAGAGGGAAACACAGCATGGAAAACAGGAAAAACATAAAAGACCTCTGGATTGCCAGTGTATTCCAAATATTTTAAAAGAGCAGAGAGATAATACAGGAAAATATAGATGTGTTATTCAGATGCTGAACCTGGACACATGAGAAGTTTCATTTAGAAGCCCACAACATAGACTTGAACACTTCAGGTGCATTTAACAATAATCAATATGATTACATGGAATGCAGGTCTTGTAAAACAAACCTTCTTTGTTTTATCTTCTACAACTTTATTTTGGTTCACAGCTACTGCTCTGGTTGACAATGACAACTATCCTCATACAGTATATTCACGTGCCTGTACTTAAAATCATTTATCCATGGATTTTAAGCATCATCTTATATGGAACTAAAAGGATGTAACTCAGGAATTGGTTCCTATCCATCTATTAGTGAATTATTTTGTCATAGCTACAGTTTCCACTGATTAAATTTGCATAATAATTCACGTGTCTCATCATGGAGCATAAAAACTGCAATGCAATTGAAGTGACAAATTATACATCACAAGCAGCAACTAGTCACAGTTAACAACTCA
Organism: Leptocoma aspasia; assembly: GCA_013399835.1. NCBI lineage: Eukaryota > Metazoa > Chordata > Aves > Passeriformes > Nectariniidae > Leptocoma > Leptocoma aspasia. Next base: position 438,964 of record VXAX01005453.1, on the reverse strand, counting down.
CAAGCACTGACAATATTTTCCTTCTAAATCTTCAGGTGAGGTCTTTGAAAAATGAATCTATCCTGAGGAATGAAGATCAGTTAGTGAATGATTTGCGAATAAGAACAAAAAGGCTAAATGGTCCATCCAGTCCCACTAACATCCATGCTGGCACTGCATCACTGACACAGCCAGTTACTCTATTTTTAGGAAACAGCAGAGCAATCTCATCACACAGACACCTTGACAAAGGTTCTGTGCAAACAGACAAGACCTGATTTTCCTGCTGGTGCAAGCTGCTGTCTCTATTAGTTTTGACAGAGCTATTCCAGTTTCACCAGCTCCAAATCTAGAGTTGAGGAATAACACTGATAGCCACAATAGCAATAAAATATTATGGATTGCCTGTTTTCTGAAGGAAGGAGGTATATTAGCTTTGAATAGGTTTAATGGGCTTTGTGTTCAGCTTTTGTATACAGTTATGCGCCTTACTGTAGATATTTATGTTCCAATTTCTGTGCTGTTTCCTACTTGTTTCTCCAAGATTTCTTTTCTTTTGTTCCCATAAGGCTCTCTTCAGCAATTTTTCCCTGTGCTCCTTTGTCTTTCCAGTGATTTCCTATCTAGTTGAGCCCTCAACATTTTGCTTTATTTCACTGCCAGTGGTCTGTACCAGCTAGTACACACTGACATTTCTCTCCTCTGGGGTGATGTCATGATAGCCTGCACACCATGTCATGACAAGTTTCCCTTCATGTCTGACACCTCCACCTCAGACATGCGTAACTTTTAAACTTGCTCTTCTAATCTATCCTGTATCCAACTGTGGCAATCAATCTAGTCTTCCTCCCTGTTCTGGGACTGGGGGAGATCCATGGATCAGCTATGGTTTCTGTGAGGACCAGCACCACCATGCTCCAGAAGCACTTGGTAGAAAGTGCATTAGCTGCACTCCATTTTGAGCCCAGGCAGACCCAGCTGTCCAGTCTCCATGTAAGCCTTGCTATTTTTAGTTTGGTGCCTCCTACATTTTACCTCTTGCAGATTTTCTGACATTTTATTTCATTTCCTTAGTGAAAACATATGGCAAACAGATGCCTAAGCAAGGCCCCAGGCACCCATCTCTTTTTCCAGACTTTTCAGAATATCTGGGAAAATTCTGAGGTTTACCCTGATATGCATCACACTTGCAATTTATTTCAAGCGCTAAACTTTTCAGTGACAGGCATTCTAAATACCATCAATTTTGGAGATACGTTGTTTTAAAATCAAATTTCTGTCTCTATTTTCTTTTTCCAGATTAGTTTATTTATGTTTTATTGAAAACATAAATAAACTAATCACCAGGTTTCAAAATGGTGGTAGTTGGTTATCAGTCAGGGGAAGCAGGGATGATCTAAAGAGCTTCTTTCTCCTTCTCACCTGCACATCTCAAAATTTAGAGCTCTACAAACATCATTTTACCACTCCCTCCCTAAACCTTAAGTAATGTTTTTCACACAACGGCTTGACCACAGCCCTGTCTGAGGTAAAAGGGAAATGATCTGACTTGAAAATACTAAATCTAGCTCTGGTTAAAAATTGCTGGTACCCTTTGAGGCTGGGATTTAGCTGTTTTGCATAGATTATGGGTGTATTGAGCTTGGGCAGCAGCCCCCCACTTGCTGTGGCCAAGGCATCTATTCCATGGGAGAGAGTGTCTTCCAAACCACCAGGAAAACAGGCAAGTCTTCAGTAGAGCAATCCATCTCTGTCATGCACTTTTTCCCCTGGTACTTCTTCTCCCTTTCCCATGCCTCACCCTCTGTTATACTATCCTAGGGCAATACATTTAAAATTAATATTTCAATATGTTGAAATTATTTCTGAATTTTAATGGTGTATGTGTATTCTGGAGAAAGTTTGTTTTTGTAAGGGGGCTATACGTGGATATCGGCTTTCTTTCTTAAGGTTGCTTTGTAATTAATAGCTCACATGGGACCTGGAAGCCAAGAAATAGCATATCTGTTTTCCCTCTGCTATGTCTCCTTCCCAGGATTCATTCATTCCAGAAACACGAACTACTGAGCACAGAATTTATGGTGTAATCGTGTTGAGAAGAGAGTACTGAGAGCCAAACGTGTGGAAGGTGGCAGATTTACCCTTAAAACTGGATCTATCTCCCAAACATGAAGATAGCCAAGGTGTGTCAGGATTTTCTCCAGATATCAGGATGTAGATTTATTCACAAAGTGCAAATGTTTCATTTAGAAGCTGTTTAAATGAACAGCCTCTTGAATTTATTGTCATACTTCCTTTTTTCCTTTCTCATTAATAATGCTGCTTTTTTTTGCACAAAGGATGAGAATGTTGCAATGCACTGTTTTCTGTATTGATATGCAGCAATCAAATAATGCTGAATTAAATGATTTTAGCATTTCTAAGACATTCAGTGGAAGCTGATACAAAGGCTAGATGAAATTGCTCTAAAAGGCACAGCACACAGAAAGACTGTAAGTTCTGAGGCCACAGGGTCCTTCAGAAGTGGTTTTCTGGAATCATGCTTCATGTTTTATATCAAAATCACACAGGTGAAAAAAAAAGGCACAACTTAATCAGTGCCACCCTGATTGTTGTGTGTGATGATTCTTTTTCTTCCAGATAATCTATATCAACCTAAAATGTTCCCGGCGAATGACGGACCCCTTTTTTAGGTTGCCAAAGGAAGAGCTAGAGAAAATAATGGAACAGCAGCCAGCACAGGTAATTCCCAAAGGATGCTTACTTTTTTTATATCAACACATAATGTCTCTTACAGATAAAGGAGCCATTTTTGCTGGTTTTACCAAGGAAGCGCTAAAGAACACAGAGAATTTCATCACACCAGGTCACGAATGGGTCTGCTTGAAAGAAGTAAAGCTCTGTAGTCCTCCCAAAAGATGACTTCTGAGTAACCAGGGAGCATCTTGTTCCCCAAACTCCAGCTGGTTAGCTGCTTTGTTGTAGTTGCTGATTAGTTGGGCAACAGGGGCAGCAGCTGCCTGTACCGAGCTGAGACCTCCCAGCTGGAAGGACTGACAGGTGCTTTTGGACTGTCCATCCTTTTGCACAGGAATGGGACAGAAGTCAGGAGACTTCAGGATGTGCAACCTCAAACATCTCTGCATGTCTCCTTCTGTTCCGTGCCTGAGCCTCCCTGGTGCAGACTTTTGGACCATTTCCACAGCACTCTCTTGATAACGTGCTCCTCAATTTCCCTCAGCATTCCTAGTCACCATTTCACTACTAATTACCAAATGTGTGATTTGGTAGCCTGTCTTTAGTAGCCGCACGGGGCAGCTGCAGAGCCAGGGTGCCGTACCCCGGTGGGTGCAGGAGAGCCCGAGTGCCACCCCGGCAGCGAGCGCCCACTCTGCTGGCAGTCCTTCCAGCCTGTGCCAGCTTCTGTTCCATCGCTGCCTGCAGCACCGCAGGGGCCATAGGAGAAGGCTGACTGCAGAATAATGTGATTTCTGCTTTAATTAAATGAAACACTTGTATTCATTTCGGAAAGGTACAGACATTTCTTCCCCCCCTCCCTCCCTCCGGAATCACGGTTTTCAAAGGAAACTGATTGCCATCACATGCATTAAAAATGGTATTTAACAGTGACTTTATCAAATGTACTGAAATATCGACGTTACGTGCATGAACGTAACATGGTTCACCTTCTCCATCTAATCCTAAAGCTTCTTATTTTCTATCCACCCACTCAGGCACACAGTTATTCATTAGGTACAAAAATGAACTGCACACCTTAAATATATTCAGATTATTGTAAAACTGCCTCCACCTTGCTACCAGAATTGCCAAGGTAAAAAATATATATCTCTTTTTCAAAAGATAGATGGTGATAATATAGAAATGTTTCTACTTCCATAGCACCTATACTAATACAAGGAGTCAATTCTATTTAAAAATAAATTCACACTTGAACAGTTGCTGTACTCTATACATGTATTTCACACACTCAGAAAAAAATTGTTAAAAAAGTTACGTAGCTGTAGTCAAGCATTTAAAAGTTAAGAAATAAGAGTGAAGAATCTTCTGTGCCTGAAGAAACTTTTTTCTCCCCATTCCTGTATAAGCATTATGATATAGTCCACAATTATACGAAAATATCCTTTCTTCGCCACAGGAATCCATCTTATTTAAGGCCAAGAACATAGTTTTCTCTTCAAATTGTTCTACTTCAGCCATCTGTGCCATGGACATCTATAATATCATTTCATGTCCCCTCTATCCAGGTTTTCTAGGCAAACAGATCTTATACTATGATTTGTCCCTCAGACCCCGCTGGGTGGGCTCAACCAAATACAATGGAAAAGTGGAGGTTTTAAAGAAGAAAATCCTTTCCAAGTTTCAGGACAAACAGGAAAAAGTGAAAGCCCTACCAATGCCTTCATCGAAGTAAAGGCTGAAGGTGAACCCTGCTCTGCTTCTGGAATTCAGGTGGCACAACCCTGAAGTCCTGCACCTCAGGACACCTGCCCTCACCTGTCCTGCTGCACCAGGGCCACTCACATCCCTGCTGCACCTCTCACTTGGCCTCTCTTTTCTAAGCATCTGCTTCTTTTAAAAATCTCTTTTTTTTTTTTTTTTTTAATTGGAGCATTTTTTGACACAAAAAATGCTCCAAGTGTGTTACCATATAGCCTGGGGTGGTGGGGATTACACTACAACCAGATTTACATCCAGAAATCTGGTTTCACTCTTTTCTTCTTTCCCTTGGTACTCCCATTGGCCTCAGCCTCTTGCTCTTGTCTGGCTGATCATCTTTTGGCTCTACAGTTCTCCCTCACCTTGCACACTCAGTTTGTCATCAAAACTCCCCCTCTGAGCTGAACGTTTGAGCTGTGCTATTTAGGTTTGCAGCCCGGAAGTCTGCAGTAAAAATTCTACACACAAAGCGTGTCGGGGCAATTTCAGTATTAGGTGATAAAATTCCCCTTCTTTCTACTCACCTTTCAGTCACTGTTTCCAACAACTGCCCAGCCCCTCAAAACCTTCAGTGTGGCTAATATGCAGCTGGGCCACAGACCATAGCAATGGCTATGTCAGAGAAAAAAAACCAAAATTTGATATAAAAAAATCAGCACACTACCTGAGGGGTCATCAGCCATCTCTGCCAAACACAGATCTTGGACAACATATTGTAATTTTGCTAAAGATTGAGAGCATCTCAATAGAGATGTCTGCACATTGGCAGGAAATTGATTGATTCCCACTGTTCTTTTTATTCAGACTCTGCTTCCATTTTCTCCTATAAGACAGAAGTGGAGCAGTAGATGGTGGATAACCTCTGGTGTATTCACGGATGCCATGCAATATATATATACACATTATCACATTGATTTTCCTGTATGTGCCTTTACTGTCACTCCTCATCGCTGCAAATGATTAAATGAAGTAGCAGGCAGTGAAAGACTACAAAAGCTTTCCGTTTGGCACTATCGGTAACAGCAGCTAATCTGCTTGTGTCCATGAATATCCAGCTCATCTTCTAGGAATTAACATTTCCCCATTTTGTAAAGGTCCCAGTGTTAATTGTCTCGTACAGAGCAACCACCTTTATTTTCTCTCTCTCTCTTTCTCTTGCTTTTTTAAGTCTCTGATTTGATGATTCAGTTTGTATCCACATGCACTTAGTGACAAATAACACTCTGCCTTAGCAGAAAATGTCTATTGAAGGGTTGCTGAGAGACTGGACATCAATCTAGGGAAGAAATACTACAAAAACTACAGAGCCCACCTGCAGTGTGAAACAAAAAAAAAAAAAAAAACCCAACCCAACCTAAAATCTAAAGTACACATCTATGCTGTATAATCATGCTAAGAGATTTTGCTTGAGTTGCAATATGTCAACACTGAAATAGGATATTTTTTATTCTTAAATGAGTCAAATATTGGTGACTGAAATTAATTGCAAGATTCGCACTTACTGTGATAAAATGTGACCATTATGTGAGAAATTTAAATTGAAAAATATGAGTTTTAAAGCATAACAACTGCAGTCTTCATGCCTCATGCTAATGAAATACTGTTAAAGAGTCAAACAGTTTTATATAGTTTGAATTTCTATTGTTTCATTTGTTTTATAACATACAAACCCACAAAATAATAAAACAAATGGATAAAATAAATACATTTCTATAATTACAACAATCTAACATTTGACAATAATATTTTAACTTTTCATACCATTTTCTTCTGAAATGTTACTATATCTTACAACTTGCCTGGTCTTTGGAAATTGCTTCAACAACTGAGTGGGCAGAACAAAACTACTGAAAGACTCCATCCTGCTAAGAGTAGTGGTGAAAGTGTATCTTTGACACCTCTTCCTGTCCTTAAAGTACTGTCCTTGTTTTGTATTGCTATGAATGCTTTTAGCACTGCTGTAGTGCTTCCAGGTCTGCTGTGGTGCAGTATAGACCCAGGGCATTGGGACAGTGGGAAAGAAGGAAAAGCTTTTGGGATGAGTCATCCATAGGGTAACAGAGCTGGAGAAGGAACAAGAAGGACAGAGAGAAAAGACTAGTGGCAGAGTACTCTGAGGGTGGCAATGTAAAGAACAAGGCTATTAATAACAAGAAACACATGTAGGGTGTGGGCTGGAAGATGGCAGATCCCAACATTCCAATCATCAAGCTCATCCTACTGCTCCCTGAAAATCTCCTTCCTTATCCAAAGGCTGCAGAGCCAAACTACCATCCCACTTATGTTCTTTCTTTGCAGAACTACCTGTGAAGACAGACTTCCACAGGAAACACAAGTCACTTCACTGCTCCTCCACTTGTATCTGCACGCAGCCTTTTTCCTAGGAGCCACCACTGGTAAAGAGCTGGGTGTTGCATGAAGAGCATCAATTGGTGAGACAGCTTTTCATACTCCATGCTTGCAATCCTGGGAAGAAAATCATAGAGGACAGAAGGTTACAGTGAGGGAGTTCATGAAAGGCTAACTTGTTCTCCTGAAATATATTTTGAAGGCACTCCTGAAATGGCAGAAATGTATGTGTTAACATAAATCTTACAGAGTAATTGGAGCCTAAAGCAGTCTACAGGAATCTTGTTTATTGTATCTGAACATCAAGTTCTGCTGTGAGTCCATTAACCTGAACACTAAGACTGAGGTTCAGCTAGTCCCAGGAAATTTCTTTAGTGATCAGCTCTGAAACAGTCCCGAGAATCACAAGGCACTTTTAAATTCCCAGCAAAATTTCATCTGATTCAATAAAGAGGTAAGGATCATCTTCAGGAGAGCCAAATTCTAATCTGACAAAGTCCTGGGTCAGAACCTCAAACCAGACGTTTAACCCACACAGCATTAGGTTAAAAACACACCAGTGCAAAATTTTAATGCTCACTCTATCTTGGTTCTTGAACTACTTTCCTTCCTTATGTCTTCTAGACTTCCCAGACAAACAAATTGAATCTGAACTCATTCCTACCTTCACTGTAGTCCTTTTGCCATGCAGATCAGGTGTCTTCTGCTCTCATCCAGAAACTGCATCACTTCTGGCCTGCTTCTTGCAGCCCCCATACCTAGACACCCTCTACATCAAGTTTGTTCTGGCCTTACCCCTGAATTTTCCAATACTAAAAGTGTTGGCAGATTCCCTATTTGCTTCCAAGGCCTGATGCTGAGGAGTGAAGGGGACTAGTGAAGAGAACCTGATTATTTTTCACAAGAGAAATCAAGAAGAATAAGTGATGATCTCCCAAGGTAGTGGATCCTCTCTCCCTCCAAATTTTTGTTGTATTGCTTGGGAAAACGATGACAACTATTTCTGTTGAGCCATAGTTCTGGTGTAGACATAGCAAGAGACTGGACAAGTCAGTAAAAAGTATAGCAGTGGAGCTGTAAAACTCACAATAAAATCCTAAGATAATCAGAGACACATTAAAAATTACAATTGAGAGGACCAACTAAGAAACCCAAGAAACTACCTGCAAAAGAACAATAACTAGCACTTGGCTTGATAGAAGTGTTGTCTTGGTTTATTTTGAAGCCTGGGCCTCCTAAAAGCTATTTTGTGTTGATCACCTCCATGCTGTTCACTTGGGGACTGCTGTCCAGCTCAGACATGACCCTCAGCAGGAAGGAGTCAGATAGACTGAAAATAAGATCCAATCACGTTCCTCAAACTGTGCAATCAATGTGCCAGATTGCCAACACAGTCACATAACAATTAGAGTTCTTTTGTTTTCCCAGTGTTTTACTTGTCTGCAGCTGATGTAGAAGACAACCATTCATAAATGATTGAAATCCATCCTGTGGAGAGTGTTTGCCACCAGATATAAAACTGCTAATATAACTCACTCCCTGTACCACCCCAGTGTTAACCTAATGCCCCTCTTAAGCTTCTCTGAAACTCAGAGCTTTTGCAGACAAAGAAATAATCTACATTCACAGTGCCCACAGAACTTTAATCCAATCTACTATTTCAGAGATATGAAATGAAGCCATTTTAGTCACAATTTAGGGTCTAATTCAAATGGTAATTATACTATCTTTTAAATAGAATTGAGCATATTTAACTAAAAATGGTCTTTATTACATGTTCATGTTTTTCCCTTTTAGCATTACAGAAAGCTGCAGCAGGGAGAAAGCAATATTATCATGGCTCATCTAAATACTAACCAAAGATGTAAATATTCAGTATAATGTGCAGGGAATTAGTAGTAGCTTTAGCACTAATGGGACTTGCACTGCTAATTCTCCACATAGCTAGCTGAATATGTATCCCAAAGTACTTATCAAGAAAACCAAATTTTCAACCACATTTTACAGTAAAATAGGCTTCAGAGGCTTTCTTTCTCTGAGACAAAACTTTAAAGTGGGTTTGTCTCTACAAGACCGAATTTCAGGACTTCATACTTTTACTGCCATACTAAAGGAAAATAGAATAAGATTCAAACATTATTTATAAAAAGAATTCTTACTATGGAAGCAAGTCTCTTTGCATATCTGTTTATGCAGTATCTTCAGCCTCTACTGTTACAGAAGTTGAGCATTTCACAGTTTTAGTGCATGCATGGCACTAAAGTAATACGAAGAAATGAAAAGATCTACCTGACTTCACAACTGAGTTGATACCCTTATGTTTTGCATCTTTGATGCTAGATCATAAATTTTCTTTTTCAATAGGTGCTGATGAGCACCTCTGCACTAAAACTGTCTATCAGGGAAGAAAGAAACAAGTTTGAAATGTGAACTTAAGCCATTTGTCTTATGCTAGCATCCCCCTTCATGGCTTAGATACATCTATGACCTATGAGGAAGCAGGACACAGTGAAGGAGTTAATTGTGACTACCTTCTCATTTTGTGTCTTTCAGAGAAAAGGGTCTGACTTCTGCTAGAAGCAAATTAAACTTTTCAAGATAATACCAGCAAGCATCATTGTAAAGATCTAGGTCATGAGGGGTTTCTCTGTTGCAAAGAATTTGATGATTCTGGAAAATGTGTAAGACAGAAATAATCAAAGCAGCACCAGGCCAAAGGAGTTTCTCATTTAAGAAAGTATATTTTATGACATATTTTAATCTTGCTAAGATAATTTCTCAGTTACACTTAAAATGGTGTACCACTTGCCATGTGTTATAAATGACAGATACTTTATAGCAATAGATTTTGAACTATACCTCAGCCACTCCCTTCACTTCTGACTCAGCCTGACTTTCTTGTGAGTGGAAGAAAGTCACACTCTGTACAATTGCTTTATTCATTGTATTTCCTTCAATCATTTTCAATGCAACTGTGTGGCCCATTCTGAAGGTAAGGAGCCAACCATTTTGTTGGCCACTACCATTCAAAGTAAGCCTTTGAGGTTAGAATGAAGACTTGCAGTAAAACTTCTCAGACATGGTTTAAAAAAAAAAAAGAGACAGACATATCAAATGCTAGGAATTGTTAGTAGAGTAAAAGGCATCAAAATAGAAAATACAATTATAACCTTGCATAAATATGTATTTGCCCACAAAATGAATACAGTGTAATACAGTGTGTAGCGTGCAGCTCTGGTCTCTTCACCTCACTAAAAGAAGAAAAAAAAAAAAAAAAAGAAAGCCAATCAGAAATGGAAAACACCCAGAGAATAACTACAAGGATGATCAAAGTTATTGAGTACATTGACCACAAGAAGCGGTTGAGCCTAAGAAAAGGCAATGCAGAGCAGAAATGAGGTCATTGGAGCAATGAGTAGCAAGAGTTAGCTGGACAACAATGAACTGTCAGAAGAATCAGCTCCTTTATACAGACAGCAGCAGACTTGTGAAAATCTTTGCTAAAGGGCCTTTCTGGCCAAAAGAGCCTTACTTTCTTGGGGAGATTGGCTGAGCATTTGGACAAGACATCCACGGAGATTACTGATAATCCAAACCAATTCTGGTTCAGGAAGCCCCGCCAAAAAAGGTGAAGGCTGGGAGAATAAGAAGGAGGAACTAGCACACATGCTTTCTTACTCTGACCTCAACATGCACCTGTGGGCACTGCTGGAGACAACCCAAGATTCTGTGGCACACAAGGCCTTTGAATCAGAAGTGTGATTAATAGGTCACTGTACTGACAGGTAAATTCCTGCTCAATGTCATGTCAACTCGATGGCCTTAAATGGTAGGAGGGTTGATTTGCATTAGATATTAGGAAGAAATTATTTTCTGTGAGGGCTGTGAGGCACTCAAACAGGTTGTCCAGAGAAGCTGTTGATGCCCCATCCCTGGAAGTGTTCAAGACCATACTGGACGGAGCTCTAAGCAACCTGCTGTAGTGAAAGGTTCCCTGTTGTCTTGTTTATTCACCCCTTAGCACAAGGAACCTCTTTGGCAGAGCTGAACAATGTTTTCCTGGTTATCCCATAACGGGGAAGAGAGAAGGCAAAGACAACTCTAGAAATCTTAAAATATGTAACACCAAGTCAGTGGAAAAGGACCCTAAATGAATATAAATACTCTAATTTTTTTTTCTCAAACTCCCTGAAGGTTTCATTGAACAGGTAGTTGCTCGTGATCTGCATATGTTACAGAGAAACAGCAGAATCAGAAGCACATTCCTAACTAAGCAAGAAAAATTAAAAATTGCTTTTAAAAAGACTTTGATTATGAATATAAGATGATGATATTATACCTCTGGTTCTGCAGTTAGAAGACATCCTGAATCCTTCCTTCATGGCTGAATGGTTTTAGAAAAGGAATGTTTTCTGGTAAGTATCATGGATGAACTCAATGAATGAATGAATGCCTGTTCAGTTGATTTGCCATTTTCTGTTTTTCATCCCTGAATATAGTTAGCTCTTTTTTTTTTTCCTTTTTACTCAGGAAGCGTTGGAACCTTGACAAAGAATGAAATCCTCACCAAGCTGATTTTAATGGAAATGTTACCACTGCCTTGACTGGCACTAAGATTTAATAGAGAATTTCTAAGGTCTTGAATAAAAACCCCAAGGAAATGGACCAACTTCCTTTAATTGGTAAAACTGCCTTGCGTGGAAACTCCTTTTTTTTTTAATTGGAGTAACTTGTTGGGATTTAGCTTAACGTGATGCCAATACAATCTGGTATAACAAGAGACAAATGTGCACAAAAGACATTCCAACTGAAAGCTTTTCAGCTGAGTGAGCTCAACCTTCTTCTGAAACCAAAATGCTTAGGTGGCCTAACAAACAAAACTGGGAATATCTCATAAACCATTGCTACAGCACATACTGAAAGCTGATCAGTAGTTCAGAGTGGGAGAAATCCTCTTCAGCAGGAACAAAAAGACATCAGGAAGAAAACACCAAACATGGATTTTAATGAAATTCTAGTCATGGGTAAGTTCCCAGGTATGTCCATAACCCTGGCAGAACATTTTTTAATGTTTTACCTCCTTTGGTTATGCCAGCAGCAGATAGCTAAGGCACCCCAGGCAAAGTTCTGCAGGTGCACATTCCCTACGTGCCAGCAACACGACCTCCCACCAGCTAGTGATGCTTGTTTCACCCTGCTCTTCTCTGAAGGGAGACCCTACTGCAGACCAGGTGTTGTAGACAGTCTCTGTACCCACCATCCTCTCTGTACAGGCTTTCCTGTATGACCCTTGCAGGGGCAGATCAGTGGCAGGTACTATAAACCATTCCTGAATCAAGGTCACACTGTGAGACCTGTGAATATGCTGGAAAAGACCCAAATAACCAGTGCAACCAGTGAGGAAGTGCTTCTATCAAAATAGAATCTGCTTTGCCCTAATTTCTTTCTCTCCTACTTTTACGCCCTATGCAGTATTACTGCTACTGCAAATATGATAAACAAAAAATATGTTAATGTACGATAAACCTCTTCCATTTCACTCCCATTTGAGAGCCCTACTTTCTCTAATACCTTACAAATGATCCTCAACCAAATCTGAGATGGTTTTGCCACAAAGTACACAGAAAGAACTTTGGATCTGAATTCTAGCAACTGCCAAAAACTATAGCATAGCTTTTGCCAGCAGGAGGAAACACTTTACCCCCAAATTAACCCCCAGTATTTTGCTTAGATCAAGAATATGGTTTTATAAAACACTGCCACATATTCCAGAGAACATCCCTCAACCGAGAATTATGGAAAGAGTTTGATTTTTTTTTTCCAGGGATGTATGTTAAAATGGGATCTCATTTCAAAGAAGCTTGTGCTGCTGAAAGCCTGTGAGAGAGAGCAATGCTCACTGTAACACAGTAAGGGCTGTTTTCCATGACACAGTGGAAACTGTATGAATGGTTCTTGCCAGCACAAGCCGTTTGACACTGAAATCAGTGTATATGTAGTAATAATGTTGAAAAAGGCAACAGAATTTTGAAATGCTCTACTGAAAAAAGATACATCTTTGGGAACATAATGTAAGCATCTTGGAAGTTCTGTGTCTATTGAGCAACACTCACTGAAATATTCCCAGCATGAGTTATCTGAGAGTCTGTGTGTAAGGGAAGATTGCTGGGAATAGAGCTAAGCATGTTAAATTAATTGCCCATTCTGAATCCATGTATCTGAAAACTATGGATGATCTCATGTGGAAAAAAAATAGAAAATGCTGCAAGCTTTTCCTCAGTCAGATGTACAACAAAGTTCTGTGCCTTTCTAGGATTCTCCATCATTCTCTCCAACATATTTACTGGTGGTACAGAACAGTTATAAAACTGTTCTGTACCACCAGTACAGATATAGGTACATATAGGGATGCACACAGTCATCAGATCTGTAAGAGAGCACCCAGAATTGATCACTGACTTGCAATAAAAGTCTGAGTCTGTCTGTAATTCAGGAAGTCCAACTCCATCTACACTTTTTTTTTTTCCTGAGATATCTTTTGCCATCAGAGGTAGTATTTTCCCAGACCTGAAGGTGGAACTCTTGTTCCTTTGATGATCTTTACATGAGTGACATAGCATTTTGCATTGTCATTTTTAGCTCAAGGACACTTGGACTTCTCTGAAGTCACTGCTGGGTTGTCTGGAAAACTGCATTAGCCCTGGTAGAAGAACTGGATAGTCAGGCATGAACATCATGTTCACAATGAAATGTGCCAGGAGTTCTTCAGATGTTGCCTGTTAGAACTCACACACACAAACAATCTTTCCTTTTGGAAATATCGTCATCCTGTTCCTTCTTTGACTGCTATACAAATAGACTTCTTGTTTTTTTCTGGAGTCATCAAGTGTAAGGAAAGGATTGGCTGAGTATAACCTTGTGGTTGGGCCACCTCCATATCAGACCAATGTATTCTGCTGTTTATGCTTGAACTACAGCGTATCTTTGAAAATAATCTCCATGTTTTTACTGACAATTTTGCATTGTTTCAAAACAGTTTCACAGAGAATGTGATCCTATAGCAAACAAAGATACGTCACATTTCTAGTCTCATTTTTATTCTAGTTTTGCTTTCAGAGTTTTGTAATTTTTCTGAAAACCAACACTTCTCCTCAAATACCTCTAAGTACTACTTAGACAAGTACTACTACGCTTAAGACAAAAACACCTCCTGATCTACATTGGATTGTATTTTAAAAATATACATCCATATGTATTTATATATATATATATATATAAACTATATATATCCATATATATCTCATGTTAATGCACATCTTCCATACCTTCCAACTTCCTTGTGGACTCTTTCCAGTGTTTAACATCCCTTTGAAGTTTTAATGCTCAAACTGAATGCATTATTTTGATAATGGTTTCATCAGTTCTACAAAAAGGGGGAATATCCATTCCAATTGTATTTGATGTTCCTCTGAGTATTGGCTATCAAAAGCTTTGTTCTGAGACCTCATGTTTAGCTGATTATGTCTTCTTTAGCACTGTCTCATGCCAGTCATTCTCCCAGAATCCAGGTGTGCCTTTAAGGCTTTATCTTGAATGCGTGGCCTCCAATTTGACTGGCTTCAGAGGAGTATTTTTGCAGAAGAGCTTACAAAACAATTCAAAGGAGTTTATCTAAGCAAATTTCTCTTATCTCTATTTGTAAGAGCAAAGTAGTCATTTGGTATTTTTGTCTTGGTGATTTATAATATCATCAGGGCAAGAATAACACCAAGACAATCTAATGACAAATCTTCACTTAGAATCAGTCCTCTCAAGAACTGTCACCTGAATCACTTATTATGAGGTTATTATCACTTCTTATGAGGAAAGGCTGAGGGAACTGGGCCTGTTCAGCCTTGAAAAGAGACAACTTTTCAAGGCTGACCTCATCAATTTCTACAAATATCTGAAGGGAGGCTGTCAAGAGGATGAAGCCTGGCTCTTCTTGGTGGTGCCAAGCAACAGGACAAGAGGCAAAAGGAAGAACCTGATGCACAGGGAGTGCCACCTGAACACGAAGAAAAACTTCTTTTCTGTGCTGGTGACTGAGCACTGGAACAGGTTGCCCAGAGGTGTTCCAGAGTCTCCCTCACTGGAGATACTCAAGGACTATCTGGATGCACTCTATAGGATTGCATCCTATAGATATAGTGCCATGTTCTATAGGATAACCCTGCTTGAGCAGGGAGGTTTGACCTGATGACCCACTGTGGTCCCTCCCAACCCAACCCATTGTGTAATTCCATGATTCTGTGAACTACACAGAATTTGCACTCCTCATTTATTTATGCGAATAGCATACTGCTTCACATCAGATGGAAACTACAGTATTACCACTTTTATCTACTAAAGTTAAATTCAAGCACATTTAATTGAATATTTTTCATAAAAATATGTTGACTGGCCTTTAATTATTGGCATTTAATGACTGCATTCAAGGTCACCATTTCCACAATTCTGCTCCTAATCTGAGTCAAACTGTGAAACTGCTAGCCTGTGTCATCCTCCTTAACCTTTTTAAAATATATGTTCAATGTAAGCCTTTTTTTTTTAGTACCCTGGCATTCCCCAGTATTCCATTGCCATTCCAGAAGCTGTACTGTGAACAACAGAACTAATGAAGCCATGGAATTCTGTTCATTTTGATTCTTCAGCCCTTAAATAGGCTTAATTACAACTAAAATTTATTCTCCATTAGCCCTGTGAAACTTCTATCAAGCAGTCTGAAACTGTCTGCATAAAGTGGATGGCTAATACATACACACTGGCTGGCTGTTTGTTGCTACAAGAATGTGTAAAAGCTGAGATTTTTGCTTACAATTCCTTCACTGAGGAAACAAATTTAGGTTTATTTCCTCAGTGACATATCAGTATCCACAAAACTTACAGGACCATAATGACTTCCTCCAAATTGGATTGGAGCTGGCCAAAAAGTCATGGAACAGCAGATGAACAGATAACATAAGTCTTGTTTAGAACTTCACAATCAACATACATTCATATTTGTTACTCTGGAGATTTTTCTTAACTTTGTTTTATTAATGTTTAGCTAAAAAATGGTCTAATGTTGATGTAACATAGTTGCTCTACAGATATTACCAGGTAGCCAGAAGATTTTACTCTTCTATTCAGATGTGACAAATCGATCAGAAGTGATACCAGGCTGCCCTCGGAGGTTCTGCTCCACCTGTCCCACAGGTGCGGGCACGCCTACAGGGCACAGATGCTCTGCCAGCCAGGGGATGTGGTGTCGGGGTAGGATCCAATAATCAGTGTGTCAGGCACGACCAGGTTACACTTATTTTCAAATTTACTTTCAAAACATATTAGTGGAATGGCCTGAAGTTGTGTCAGGGGAGGTATAGGCAGGATATCAGGAAAAGGTTCTTCACCCAGAGGGTGTTTGGGCACTGGAACAGGCTCCCCAGGGAAGTGGTCACGGCACCGAGGCTGACAGCTGGAGGAGCGTCTGGACATCGTGGTGTGCTCTTGGAGTGTCCTGTGCCGGGCCGCGAGCCGGACTCCATCACCCTTGTGGGTCCCTTTTCGCTAAGAATACTTTATGATTCTATGAAAGCCTCTTGCAATTTTGTCGGGAATCTTTGGGTTTCTTTTAGAAGAATGAATTTAACTTTTCCCTCCCGATAAGCCCTTATCCCGGACTCAGTGGCCAGGACAGCTTCTCTGCCTCTTTCTCTTTCTCTT